>JAKWBJ010000322.1:0-159103 GCA_023159175.1 Wohlfahrtia magnifica | reverse complement strand
ATATGTTTTTCGAAGAGGACAGCGGTGCCTGTGTTGATATCAGTATTTGTAGATCTTGTATCATGTGACAGGCCAATTACTTGGTCCACAATATTCCATATTTTTATTATATATTTAGCTAATCTTTCATAAACTGCATCCGCAATATTTTGGCCAGTTGAAGATTCTACTTTAGGTGATCCAAGAAACTTCGATGTGACGTTGCAGCTTACCAAAATGACAAGTTCTTCTACACGGTGTCCTAATGGTTCAGCCGCTGCTATAAGAATGTGAACTGCCATTCCATCAGACACTTTGGCATTGCCCAGTGCTGCCATTAACCGAGCTGTAATAAAACTTTTGCGACCTCGTTTTGAGCGTAAAACAAAGTTTGAGCCTAAGTTTTCTTTCTCGATAGTTGTGTTGTTAACTGGTAAATAGATAACACTATCTTCATCAGTTCACTCCATAAATTGACAAACACCTATAGAATATCGAAAACCGAAAACTGAATATTTAAAACTAAAATTTATTCACATACAAAACTTACCTGATTGGCTCGACTTTTCCTCTTCGTGCTTCCTTTTATGTGCAGCTTCCTTATTTTTTCGTTCCTGCGCTTTTTTATTCGATTTGATAAAGCCATATCGACACCAGTCATTTCTAGAAACAGTATATCTTCTACAATCCGAACTTTGTCTAGCGCATCGATGGTGGCAATATCAAATAAAGTGTTTCAAAAAATTTATATTTTTTTTATTTGTCAACGCACTTATTCCCTTCTCGAATCGGTCATAATATTTGAACGGAATCAATTGCCAATTTTGCGCCTTGCTTTGCTTAAAACTTTACAAAGCGAATATTGTAAAATATAACTTGCAAGACCTGGCGATTTGGCGGAAGTTTTGCACCAGTAATTTGGCGAGAAACAAACTTTCCCAACTAAATCAATTTTGTTTCAATTTTTGTTGGCTTTACGTGTTTTAACGATTTGAGTGCTTGGTGCCTCTTCCGTAGTCGATTTCGATGATATTTTTGACATCTTAATCTTAACTGTTATACAACAAAACTTCGATTAAATCAATAATCCCAAATAATAATTTTGAACTGCATATGCTTTTTAAGTTTTACCGCTATTGAAACTTCAAAAAAATAAACAGAAAATATCGCACAGCGCCAACGAAGCACTCTTACATTTTTATTTGTTATTTTTTCCTTTTGTTTTCAAAAAGCAATATAAAAGCACAAATAAAATTAAAATTGTAAATTAAAATCTTAATAACACAATGAATAATACATACAGAAAAAGGTTTTTTTCTAAAAATGTAAAAACATTGTCAAAGATTGAGATATCCCACTTCGCCCCATGTTCCACTTTACCACACTCTTCTCTATACAATATTGAATAAAGAAGAAGAAAATTAAAGTAAATTTTTTCTTTCAGTATTTTTTGAAAAAATAATGGATAGACGCAAATAAAAAGTGACGAATGTATAAAATTAATGTTCTGCTCATATTCACTTGTTGAATATTTGAAGTCGTTTCCGGGTCCATAAAACGTCTTCGGATTTGGTCCAAATTTTACATACATACTTCTCTAATACAAAAGTGAAAAAATCTGCCCGTCGGTTTATAAAAATGCGATGTTTCAAAATAAGAACATTAGGGTGTACGATTACATACATACATATATGGAAAAAGAAAAAAAAAAAATTAAAAAAAGGAAACCAACAAAATTTTTTAATTCATATATATATGTACATAAGAGTAGATGAAATGCTGAACTCGTTCGTAACACGTTAATAGAATTTTGTAAAAAGGAAAAACATATAGCGGCTGATTAAACGGACTAAATTAGTGGAATACTTTAAGTTCTTAGATGCTACCGCGTTCATGATTAAAAATCAAGAGTTGAAAAATTAAAATCTACTGAAGCATAGAAGAATAATATATTAAAGGTTTGAGCGAACGAGTTTTGTTACAAACCATATGACATCGCACTATGACAGGCACTATAACCCACCAGAAAATTCTATAATTATAATTTGTTATATTTTCAAAATTATTTTAATTTATTAAATTTCAGTAGTAAATTGGTAATTTAAGTTAATATATAAAAGTTTTAGAAAATGAAAAATACGAATGTTAAAATGATAAGGTAAAATCATCATCTTCATTATATTCTCCATTATTTTAAAAAATCTGTATTACTATTATTATTGTCCAAGACCACAGCATAAAATTGCAGTTTCTCATTCGTTCTACAATTTTCTTCAAAATGTTTTGATAAAAGGGTTGCAACATCCTTTTTCTTTTCATTTTTAATCTCCACATTGATGGGAAGTACTTCTGGAATAACTCTATTAATTGTCTTTCCTCGTTTCAAAAAAGGTTGCAAAAGTTGGCTCTATAATTAATCTCCCCCTGTAGAGTTACCATTCCTTTCTCAATTTTTGCTATTATCATTCGCTTTGTCTGGTTCTTTCACCAGTTTTCCAATCCTATATAGGAACATCACTTCCAACTTTTCGTACTGTACAGAATTCAGTAAAAATAACCAAGTATTCACTTGCTATAATTATTGTCTCTTTTTTATTTGTTTTTTTTTAATACTTCCGAACACCCTAGCCGGACGAATGAATGAGTGTCAAATTATTTATGATAATTTATGAATTTCAATTTCTTAAATTCAAACACAAAACTTGAGATGATGTCTTTCAATAGCGAGTCTTCAATCGAGTGTAATCTTTCTAAATGTCGTTCAATAGCAAAAAAGCTGCTGTAAACAACACAAAATATTTTTTTAAAATGTCAAGTCTACGGAAAGTTGTGCACAATGTATGTTCTATTTATATTTAACCTAAAACACAATTAATTATTAATAAATTTAAACTTAAAGAAAAAACAAAACAAAATGTCATTCTCGTCTTTAGATTCAGATGAATAAAAATACATATATTAAAATAAGTAATTGTTTATTTATATTCTATTAGGTTCAAAATTTTTAATTAAGTTATAAAAGTTAATTAAATTACTCATGTTGATAGTATTCGTTTTTTTTTCGTTTTACTTATATTTAGCCTCAAGATATGTTGTGATTTTTTAAAAGTTGGTGAATTAATTCACAGTAGCAATGAATTACGATTCCATAGCAATCGAATGCCATAATTAGACAACTTGATACGTATTGAAATTTTTTGTCGTACGATAGACTATTCGATATCGAAAGCGGCGATTAGACACCTGTCTTATCCAAATTTTTTTTATATAAACTGAGAGGTGTAGTGGCATCCCCATTATACCATCACTATTACTACTAATAAATACAACCCTTGTTTACTTATGACTACTTATTTATATAACCCTACTTATTACTAACTTGTACAACCATTCATGTGTATATACACATTCGTGGTGACGACCATTATTGTTAACCTAATATGTAAGAATGTTATTAATAAAGAGGACGTCAAACGAGTAAGTTGGTCTTTTACTTAAAATAAGAGTTTGGCTTTATAATATAATAGCGTTTAAAAACATCCCTAAGCTTCAACAATTTGGAATAACTTGAATCAAAAATGCGTTTGCTTAGACAATGTACACTTTACTTAAGTAAAGTATATACCATTTAAAAGGTCTATTCTTCTTCTTTCCAAGTCTTCTAAACATGTCAAAATCGGTTAATAGTTAGTAGAGTTGTTAGCTTATAAGTGTTTAAAGGTACGTAAGACAAGTTTTTGATCTTAACAGTATTCTGTAAGTATTTTGAAAAATTTTAATACAGATTCTTGTTGTACTCGACAGCATCTTTAAAATAAAAAACTTCCCAAGTACTTTTACTTCATTCTTTTTTAGGCATAGTTTTTTTGTACACTTTTTTTGACGCGTATATATTGTATAAATATGACGCACACTTTAATTTCTCATAGATAAGTCCTTGAAACGTAAAAAATATAATAAATACTTGTATATAGATTTTTTGGGGTCTTACATATATTACTTACAGTGGCCAAAAGACCTATTCGACATGAGCTTACAAATTAATTTAGTAATCAATAAAAAACAACATAATGTGTAATTAAAAGAAATAAATTAGAAAGAGGTTTATTGAGGAGCATAGAATTATATTCAGTAAACAAAATTTAGATCACAAAAGAAACTAATGCAAAAAATTCATTGTTTAAAACATAAATAAAGTAATTCAAACAAACAAAGTTTTCGACATGGACAATATTCTTAATATAAAAAACATTTGTTGTTGGTTCATGTATATCTATTCCTACCGTCTTTAAAATATTGTATATATTACTAAGTATAGTGAATTATATATAATTGACACATGAATAAAACAATTTATTTCAATTAATTATTCTAAATAGTGTATTTGGTCAATTTAATATACATAAAAATAATACTTGATTTATTTTAATTTTTTTTCCAATAAAAAATACTTTATTTATGTTCACCACATACGAGGGCGATTGACATTGAAGCCACCTAGCGCTAGATGGCAGCACAAACACAAAAACGTTTTCTTTCTTAGAAATTACGATCTGTCAAATGTCAGCTGTTAAAATTTTAGCCAAATTCATCGATTAGCTTATTTGTTGTAGTCGTTTGAAGTAAGCAACTTTTGTGTTTATTGGAAAATGGAAAAAAGTGAATTTCGTGTAGTGATTAAACACTATTATTTGAAAGGCAAAACGGCAAAAGAGACAAAAGAAAAGCTTGGTAAACATTACGGCGAATCTGCTCCGTCAGATTATATGGTAAAATATTGGATTTCTGAATTTAAACGGGGCCGAACAAGCACTGCAACAATACCATCAACAGGAAGGTGGTGGAAGGAAAGAGGTGGTTACTGAAGAAAATATCAAGAAAATCCTCGATATCGTTATGAATGATCGCCGGGTCAAAATACGTGAGATTGCTTAAATGGTAAACATATCATATGAACGTGTGTTCAACATTTTGCATGAACATTTGCATATGAAAAAGCTATCGGCAAGATGGGTGCCGCGTTTGCTCAGTTTGAACAAAAACGAGTTCGACAGATCACTTCACAGCGGTGTTTGGACATGATAAAGCATAATCCTGCTGATTTTTGGCGTAGATTAAAAACTGTTGATGAAACGTGGGTCCACCACTACACACTTGAAACCAAAAATCAATCGAAGCAATGGGTGGAAGCTGGTGGAAGTGCTCCGAAGAAGGCGAAGACAGCGAAATGGGCTAGCAAGTTTATGGCCACTGTATTTTGGGATGCACACGAAATATTGCTTATCGATTATCTTGAAAAGGGATCCACAATCACAGGAGAGTATTATCGTGAATTATTGGATCCATTGCAATCAAGGAAAAACGACCACATTTAAACAATGAAAAAAGTGCTCTTTCTTCAAGAAAACGCACCGGTTCACACAGCATTAGATACGATGCTAAAACTACGAGAAATCCACTTCGAATTGGTTGATCATCTACCTTATAGTCCAGATTTAGCCCCTAGTGAATTTTTCCTGTTTCCAAACTTGAAAAAATGAGCTCGCAGGAAAAAGATTCATCTCAAACGAAGAAGTGATTACCGAAACTAATGCGTATTTTGAGGAGTTCCCAAAATCGTATTATTCAGATGGTATAAAAAGTTGGAAAATCGTCTTACTAAGTGTATTGAGCTAAAAGAAGACTATGTTGAGAAATGAATGGTTTTTGAAAAAAAAAATATTTTTTTTTCTACTTAGGTAGCTTCAATATCAAACCGTCCGCGTATATTGCAAATAATTGGGCTCTCAAATGTGCATTTTATACACACACAAGCAAATTTTTGAAGTTTTGTTGTTTTTGCAAAAACCTATTTGGCACCTTTTTGGATTTGCACCCGTGAATCCGAACTCATATTTTTTGACGTTTTCTGTACAATTTCTTGTTCTTCCTGTTATTCATATGTATTCGTATACACTCAGGAAGTTCTTCAGCTAGTGGAATAAAAATTGTTGTCTTGAAATTTAACAGCCGGTTGTTTCATTGCATAGCCATGTCCAGTCGGTACAAGTCATCTTTGTGATTTCGATATCACGGAGTATTTTCTTGCCATCTGATCCGTCATGTATACATCGTATTTAGTGCTGTTGTATAATCCGATTGTATCAGGTATACGCTAACCGTTTTTTTCGATGCTCACAGATCTTGTTTGGCTTACTTTTGTAAACGGTAAGTGAGCAACTACTCGATTTATATGATTTTGTAGAAAAAGGCGGCTATCTCTTTTCTGCTTGGCGCTTTTTGGTAGTTTTTTTATTTTCACGGATAGTTTCAATAACAGTGGTTATTTTTTCTAATAATTTTGCAGCTTATAATGCATTCGTAAAAATTATTTGTAGTGATGCTTCTTCCGCATCCTGTAAAAGGATCTAGTAATTTGAAAACAACGAATTCCCTAAGCAGAGATGAAGCTACTCTGTTTTCATCTTTTCACAGGTACGTAAATCCATTCATAATGTATTTGGTACTGACGTCAGATACTAGCTAGAATCTCATACCAAACTGATCTGGTATATTCGGCATATATTGCGTAAACCTACACCACGCTTTGGTTGGGAAAAGCTATTCATCGATAGTAATAGTGCACAAACAATTGTTGTCCTTGTATAGTTTGTCGCTACTGTATATGACACAATAATAAAAATTCGTAATATAATGGTTTTGAATCACAACCATGCATACAAATCTTAGTGATATCACTTCAATCTCTGTACGGGTCAAATGACCCGTTACGGTAGTTAAGGTAGGTAACACATATTTCTCAAACAATAAATTAACAAGGGATTAGTAAATATTGAAAAACATATTTAATGTACTTTTAAATAAAAGCCGTGAATGCAAATGCCAATATCATAATGTTACTCAAAAGAAATTTTGACAAAAAGTTAAAACTAGGTCATTTGACCCGATTTGGTAGGTTTAGTGTTAAAAACGAGTTGCTTTTCCTTTATTTCTTATAACCTCTCTTAAACGTTTTGCCATAGATCTTACCAATTTTTCTGTGTATTCGGAACCAATATTGACCCACTCTTGCAGGATTTCTTTTAACTGAGTTATATTTGTAAAGTCAAGTGATCTAATATTTTTCTTCAAGTGACTCAAAAAAATATTCAATGGTGGTGGAGTTTTTATTATTTTTGGGTAATTATATAAAAGCCTTAGCTTTGTATTGATGGCCGAAAACTTGGGATCATTATCATAGTAGAACTGAAATCGGCGGGAAAGTGCTAATTTTTCAGCGGCCTGTCGTAAAGTTTGCTTGAGTAAGTTAATGTCCTTGTGCTGTTCCATAATGCCATCAATAAATACTAAATTGCTCACACCTGATGCCGCCATACACCCCCAGAATATAACACTACTTCAGCTGTGTGTTACAGTTGTAACAATATTTTTCCCTTCCAACGCTGTATTGGGTTTCCGATATATTAAAACCTTCCCATCACAGCCAAAAAGGTTGTATTTGCTTTCATCCAGAACTCAAGAAACTTAGACACGTCTTCTTTTTATTATTTTTTTTTTTCTTGGAAATGAAGGATTTTTAAATATTTATATTTGTCTGGGGTGTTACTGAAATGCCTAAGTTCTCCTTAGTACTTTTGGCTAGTGTAGATGCATTAAATTTGGATTCTTTTTCACTTCATGCACGATTCGTCGTTCATCTGCTTCTGTAAGTCTTCGAGGTCTTCCAGCCTTTTTTACCACAGTTTTCTGACTATTATTTTTTTATTATAGATATAAAGAACATTGTTCTTGATTTTTTAACTATTTCTTATATGGCGTCTTCATATTTTCCCAATTTTAAATGATGAATTATTAAATTTCTTATATCGACAAAGGTCTGTTTTACTTTGCGTTCCCACTTTAAGACCATATGCACATTAATGAGAAAAAGTGTTTTGAATTATAAATCCAATTTCTAGCGATACTAATAACAGTAAAACTATGAACTATAAACAAATCTATTACCAAAAGAAAAGAAGAAAACTATTAATGTCGTATACATTTTTTTCTTTGAAACTAGGCCAAATAATTCTAAAACATGTAATGTTTACAAATTTTGTAACTGTAAATCAAATAATAGTTACAATGTAACGAAAAACAGTGTGATTGCATGCAAAATTTGGAACTATATCAACATTTTAGGTAGATTTACGAAAATTATATATGCATATATATATGTAATATATATGTATATATATATATATATATATATAATATATATATATATATATATATATATATATATATATATATGTATATATATATGTATATATATATGTATATATATATGTATATATATATATGTATATATATATGTATATACATATATATTACATATATATATACATATATAATTTTCGTAAATCTACCTAAAATGTTGATATAGTTCCAAATTTTGCATGCAATCACACTGTTTTTCGTTACATTGTAACTATTATTTGATTTACAGTTACAAAATTTGTATATACATATATATATACATATATATATCAAAAAAAATTATATATATATCAAAAAAATATATATCAAAAAAAATTTGGTAGATTTACGAAAATTATGAGATGTCGAATATTTTTTTTTGATACATATATAGGGTAGGGTTGACTCCATACACTAAGTCACCGGGTAACTTTAACTCAGTTCCAAAAAGAATTTTGGCGGGTGATCTAGACGTTGAATCGTGGACAGGCGATCGGTAGGCTAATAGAAATTTCTGAATGTGTTCGTCCCAATCTTTTTGCTGCTCGCTAACCACTTTTCGCAAATATTCCTCTAGAGTTCGGTTGAATCGTTCTACCATTCCGTCCGATTGCGGGTGTAGCGGCGTCGTTCTATATATTACACATTTCTTTGAAAATGCCAGACTCGAAATGTCTTCCCTGGTCGGAATGTAACTCTATCGGAACACCATAGCGACATACCCAGTTATTCACGAAAACATTTACAATCGTAGTTGCCTCCTGATTGGGTATAGCATACACTTCCGGCCACTTGCTGAATTAGTCCATTATAACGGGAACATAACGAATTCCGGCATTGCTGACAGGAAAAGGCCCTGCTACATCCATCGCTATCCGCTCAAATAGGGCTCCCGAACTGTATTGTTGTAGGTGACCACGACTTCTTCTTACTGGGCCTTTAGCTGCCAGGTCCTGTGTGCAGTTTGCTATCCAGTCGGCCACTGCTTGTTGACACCTAACCCAATAATCAATTTCAAACCGTCCCATAGTGCCCAATACGCTTTTGTAAGGGGACCTTCTGCTGGTATTTCATTGCGAGTGGGCCGTCTGTTCTCTTCTTTTGCGTCTATAATCTTTACTAATGTTGGGTCACTCCGTTGCGGTCCTGACCAGTCTTCGTTTGCGTCTATTTACATTCCAAATTACAAGACCGACGTCAGAGCGCATCAGCATTTGCATGTTTTATGCCACTTCGGTGTTCAATGCTACAGTCATAAGCCTGGAGGCGCTCAATCCAACACGCCAACTGTCCTTCAGGGTTCTTAAATTGCAGCAGCCATCTCAGTGCAGAATGATCAGTCCTTAGCGGAAAATGTTGACCATATAAGTACTTATGGTAATGTTTTATGCATTCCAGCACTGCCAGTAGCTCACGTCGAGTCACACAATAATCCCGTTCAGGCTTTGACAGCGTGCGGCTATAGTAGCCTACGACTTTTTCTGTCCCATCGACCACCTGTGAAAGTACACCACCAATACCATATCCACTGGCATCACTGTCAAGGATGAATTTTTCATCAGGGACTGGATACGCCAAAACCGGTGCAGCACACAATAGGTCTTTTAGTGTCTGGAATGCCTTTTCTTGTGACTCACCTCAATGGTACGCCTAAGATTTTTTAGTGAGCTCATGTAAGCTTACTGCCATGGTCGCGAAATTAGGCACGAAGCGTCTATAGTATGTGCAGAGTCCCAAAAAGCTGCGTAATTCATGAAGATTTTGAGGGCGAGGCCAGTCCTTTACTGCTCGTATTTTATCCGTTGAAATGCCATCTGCTGTAACTAGATAACCCAAATACTTTACCTGTTTTTGGAACAATGCACATTTCTTCACGCTTAGTTTCAGTCCAGCCATTGATATTCGTTGTAGAACTTGTGCCAGGTTTTTGAGCTGTTCGTCAAAAGTTCTGCCCAATACTATTATGTCGTAGAGGTAAACCATACAAGTCTTCCAATGAAGTCCTTTTAGTACGCGCTCCATAAGCCGCTCGAATGTGGCCGGCGCATTGCAGAGCCAAATGGCATAACTTTAAACTGCCACAAGCCATCGTTCATACTGAAGCAGTTTTCTCCTTATCCTTGTCTGCGATCTCTACCTGCCAATATCCGCTTTGTAGATCCAATGTAGAGAACCACTTTGTTCCAGCTAGCGTGTCGAGCGTATCGTCACTTCTTGGTAGCGGGTATCTGTCCTTTTTGGTGACATCATTTAGCTTCCTGTAGTCTACGCAGAATCTTGTACTACTATCTTTCTTTTTAACTAAGACTACAGGTGAGCTCCACGGACTCGATGATGGTTCAATTACACCGCTCTTCTCCATTTCATTGACCAGTTCCTTAACCTCATAACGCTTCGCGAGAGATATACTTCTGGGTGCTTGTTATATCGGTCTCGCTTCGCCAGTATTAATTTCTTGTTTGCCTATAGCTGTTCTACCTTAACTTTTATTTTTAGTGGCGAACACGCAGGAGTACTTCTTTAGCAATTTGTTGGCATTATTTCTCTCTGAAGCTGCTAGACTTGCTACTCATTTCTTTACATTATCGTCAAATACCTATTGGTCTTTGGCTGATATATCGGCAGGCTCCGGCAATCGTTCGCTGTTTATTACCGCTTTTACTGGAGCACATTGGCCTACCTCGGAGTTTTCGTAACTTAATTTTCCCTGGCCTGATAAATTGAGCACTCTCACTGGGACAATTCTTTTTTTATTAGATTTCACAAGGGCCTTTGCTGGCAAGGGTCTGATTATAGACTGTGTAGCACCGGTATCTATAGTGAAGGTGTATTGTCTGTCTTAATGTACCCGCACGCTGTAAGGTTGCTGTTATTTTTCTGCATCACTGATATGGAGATTGTGAGGCCCTCGCTTGTGGGAGCTAGTTCTTGCCCCTTAGTGCTAGCTCGTTTTAGTTTAACGGGGATTCTTTTGTTGTTTGATGGTAGTTGGCCCGTTTATTATTTCTCGGTGGTGAAACGGATCTGGACCTTTTGCGTGGCGCTTTTCAGTTTCTCTAGAAGTGGTCACTCTTTCCACAGTTAAAACATTTCAACTTCTTAATTACGTATCTTGTGCACTTGTGGCATTGATATCGTGCGAGCTGTCTCCTGAGCCAGTGCGAACGCCACAGTATCTGCAAAGGTCACCTTTTGTGCTGAACATGCAGTTAGTTTAACATCAGGGTCTCGTAAGCCGCTGACGAAGGCTTCGGTTTTCAGATGATCTACTAGTGGGTGGTCTTCACCTGGTTAGTTAGCTGCACCAACCTATCGACTTCCATTGCAAAGGCTTGCAATGATTCATTAGCCTTCTGTGTTCGGCACCTTAACTCCATGCGGTACAAAGCGCGTTTTTGCTCATCACCAAATTTAAGCTGTAGCGCCACCATTAAGTCATTGTAATTGTTTCTGCAGCTGGCTGGCATGGTTTCTGAAATTTCTGCTGCAGCACCTTTTAACGCCAAAATTAATTCTAGAGCCTTCTCTTGATCGTCCCATCCATTTCTATTGGCAACTGTCTCGAATTGGAACTTAAATACGGATAGAGGTGTGCTACCATCAAAGCAAGGTGTTTTTATTCTGCTAGAAACCTCTGGTATAATACGCACTTGTTCGGGTTGTTGGCATTGTAGACTATTGATTTTCTCTTTGATTACATTAAACTTTTCGTCAACAGTCTTTTCTAGATTTGTCACTCGTGCGTCGACGTCATCAACCCTTTTGCTTACCGTCTCATATATTTCTTGCAGCTTCTCTGTTGTTGCACTCGACGCTTCTTCAAATTTCTTTTCGATTTTTGCCAGAAAATTCTGGTTTGCGGCCACCAGTTTTTCATTATCAGCTTTAGAAGTTTCTTTTACCTGCGCCAACAGCTTTTTATTATGAACTCTAGAAGTTTCTTGTGCATTCGCCACAGCAATAATTTTTTTTATGAGCCTTTCATTATCAGCTCTAGAATATTCATGTGCAGTGGCCAATACTTGCATTTTTTCCATTATAGCGGCAAGTAGGGCATTGGTATCCGTATTATTTTTTGCTGAAATGACATTCACCTCAGGCTCTTTCTCATCATCAAATACGTGAGTATCAACGTTAATGCGCCGCTGTTGAAAATCCTCATACAACCGCTTTTGCAATTCAGTCTTGGTCCCAGTTGACGGCAAGTAAAATTATGCCAAATTTTCTAAGTTCTCTGAACTTTTTTTATTTATTTATTTTTATTTTATTTTATTTTAAAGGACTACAATACCACTTCTGACACAAATTGTTACTTTTTTACCTTTTTAAAAACGTGTTTTTATGAGTTCGTAGATTGCAGTTAAAATAAAATAAATTTTTTGTTTGGTTTTAATTAAAAATCCTTTATTCAACACAGTTATGTGCACCACTGCTTGTAATCTTTTTACAGGCAATAACAATTTTATTCTTAATTACTCTGTTTGTTTACAATCTTGTAAACAACAACAATTACTCGACAGATCTTTCTACTTAAAGATCTTCCAACCCGATCGTAGTTATAACTTAGGTTCGATCACAACCTTTTCACCCAGAGGTTATCCACACTTAACTCTCTTTTCTGGTTTAAACTGGTTTTTTTACTTCACTACTAGCTTCACGAGCTTACTCCTTATAAACTCTCTTCACAGCAATAACACTTCTACTGAGTTAACTTTACTTAAAAACTGCACTCGCTGAGTTTACGACACATAAACTGATTGCAGTTCGCATCGATGTGCTTTTTATATGGCTGAGTAAGCAACACATCGAAAGCTCTCGAACCTCTCGATATTTCAGGTAGATTCCATTTCTTTCTTTTAATTTCTTTTTAGTTCTTTTGTAGCGATGCGTATGTCAATATCTACCTCTTTCAGATCTTAGTATTTGTTGTTGCTTGTTTATTGTCTGTTACTTGTTTTCTTTGCTGCTTAATTATTGTTTTTTCCGTGTTATTTTTATTTCCTTTGTCTCTGCTAATAGTTTTTGTTGTTGTCGATTTGGTTATTTGTAAACAGCATATATAGTTGTTCTTGTAGCTTTTGTTTATTTATTTTAGCGATGTAATAAACGCTGTGATACCCGACCTTATGTTCGTAACAATATGTAAGACCCCAAAAAATCTATATACAAGTATTTATTATATTTTTTACGTTTCAAGAACTTATCTATGAGAAATTAAAGTGTGCTCATATTTACACAATATACACGGGACAATAAAAGTGTACTAGAAAAAAACTATGCCTAAAAAAGAATGAAGTAAAAGTACTTGGGAAGTTCTTTATTTTAAAGATGATGTCGAGTACAACAAGAATCTGCTTTAAAAATTTTCAAAATACTGTTAGGATCAAAAAAATTGTCTTACGTACTTTTAAGCACTTATAACCTAACAACTGTACTAACTATTAACCGATTTGGCATGTTTAGAAGACGTGGAAAGAAGAAGAATAGACCCTTTAAATGGTATATACTTTACTTAAGTAAAGTGTACATTGTCTAAACAAACGCATTTTTGATCCAAGTTATTCCAAATTGTTGAAGTTTAGGGATGTTTTTAAACGCTATCTTATAAAGCCAAACTCTTATTTTAAGTAAAAGACCAACTTACTCGTTTGACGTCCTCTTTATTAATAACATTCTTACATATTAGGTTAACAATAATGGTCGTCACCACGAATGTGTATATACACATGAATGGTTGTACAAGTTAGTAATAAGTAGGGTTATATAAATAAGTAGTCATAAGTAAACAAGGGTTGTATTTATTAGTAGTAATAGTGATGGTATAATGGGGATGCCACTACACCTCTCAGTTTATATAAAAAAAATTTGGATAAGACAGGTGTCTAATCGCCGCTTTCGATATCGAATAGTCTATCGTACGACAAAAAATTTCAATACGTATCAAGTTGTCTAATTATGGCATTCGATTGCTATGGAATCGTAATTCATTGCTACTGTGAATTAATTCACCAACTTTTAAAAAATCACAACATATCTTGAGGCTAAATATAAGTAAAACGAAAAAAAAACGAATACTATCAACATGAGTAATTTAATTAACTTTTATAACTTAATTAAAAATTTTGAACCTAATAGAATATAAATAAACAATTACTTATTTTAATATATGTATTTTTATTCATCTGAATCTAAAGACGAGAATGACATTTTGTTTTGTTTTTTCTTTAAGTTTAAATTTATTAATAATTAATTGTGTTTTAGGTTAAATATAAATAGAACATACATTGTGCACAACTTTCCGTAGACTTGACATTTTAAAAAAATATTTTGTGTTGTTTACAGCAGCTTTTTTGCTATTGAACGACATTTAGAAAGATTACACTCGATTGAAGACTCGCTATTGAAAGACATCATCTCAAGTTTTGTGTTTGAATTTAAGAAATTGAAATTCATAAATTATCATAAATAATTTGACACTCATTCATTCGTCCGGCTAGGGTGTTCGGAAGTATTAAAAAAAAACAAATAAAAAAGAGACAATAATTATAGCAAGTGAATACTTGGTTATTTTTACTGAATTCTGTACAGTACGAAAAGTTGGAAGTGATGTTCCTATATAGGATTGGAAAACTGGTGAAAGAACCAGACAAAGCGAATGATAATAGCAAAAATTGAGAAAGGAATGGTAACTCTACAGGGGGAGATTAATTATAGAGCCAACTTTTGCAACCTTTTTTGAAACGAGGAAAGACAATTAATAGAGTTATTCCAGAAGTACTTCCCATCAATGTGGAGATTAAAAATGAAAAGAAAAAGGATGTTGCAACCCTTTTATCAAAACATTTTGAAGAAAATTGTAGAACGAATGAGAAACTGCAATTTTATGCTGTGGTCTTGGACAATAATAATAGTAATACAGATTTTTTAAAATAATGGAGAATATAATGAAGATGATGATTTTACCTTATCATTTTAACATTCGTATTTTTCATTTTCTAAAACTTTTATATATTAACTTAAATTACCAATTTACTACTGAAATTTAATAAATTAAAATAATTTTGAAAATATAACAAATTATAATTATAGAATTTTCTGGTGGGTTATAGTGCCTGTCATAGTGCGATGTCATATGGTTTGTAACAAAACTCGTTCGCTCAAACCTTTAATATATTATTCTTCTATGCTTCAGTAGATTTTAATTTTTCAACTCTTGATTTTTAATCATGAACGCGGTAGCATCTAAGAACTTAAAGTATTCCACTAATTTAGTCCGTTTAATCAGCCGCTATATGTTTTTCCTTTTTACAAAATTCTATTAACGTGTTACGAACGAGTTCAGCATTTCATCTACTCTTATGTACATATATATATGAATTAAAAAATTTTGTTGGTTTCTTTTTTTTAATTTTTGCTTTTTTTTCTTTTTCCATATATGCATGTATGTAATCGTACACCCTAATGTTCTTATTTTGAAACATCGCATTTTTATAAGCCGACGGGCAGATTTTTTTACTTTTGTATTAGAGAAGTATGTATGTAAAATTTGGACCAAATCCGATGACGTTTTATGGACCCGGAAACGACTTCAAATATTCAACAAGTGAATATGAGCAGAACATTAATTTTATACATTCGTCACTTTTTATTTGCGTCTATCAATTATTTTTTCAAAAAATACTGAAAGAAAAAATTTACTTTAATTTTCTTCTTCTTTATTCAATATTGTATAGAGAAGAGTGGGTTAAAGTGGAACATGGGGCGAAGTGGGATATCTCAATCTTTGACAATGTTTTTACATTTTTAGAAAAAAACCTTTTTCTGTATGTATTATTCATTGTGTTATTAAGATTTTAATTTACAATTTTAATTTTATTTGTGCTTTTATATTGCTTTTTGAAAACAAAAGGAAAAAATAACAAATAAAAATGTAAGAGTGCTTCGTTGGTGCTGTGCGATATTTTCTGTTTATTTTTTTGAAGTTTCAATAGCGGTAAAACTTAAAAAGCATAGGCAGTTCAAAATTATTATTTGGGATTATTGATTTAATCGAAGTTTTGTTGTATAACAGTTAAGATTAAGATGTCAAAAATATCATCGAAATCGACTACGGAAGAGGCACCAAGCACTCAAATCGTTAAAACACGTAAAGCCAACAAAAATTGAAACAAAATTGATTTAGTTGGGAAAGTTTGTTTCTCGCCAAATTACTGGTGTAAAACTTCCGCCAAATCGCCAGGTCTTGCAAGTTATATTTTACAATATTCGCTTTGTAAAGTTTTAAGCAAAGCAAGGCGCAAAATTGGCAATTGATTCCGTTCAAATATTATGGCATCAAGCACGTATACCGATTCGAGAAGAGAATAAGTGCGTTGACAAATAAAAAAAATATAAATTTTTTGAAACACTTTATTTGATATTGCCACCATCGATGCGCTAGACAAAGTTCGGATTGTAGAAGATATACTGTTTCTAG
Organism: Wohlfahrtia magnifica; assembly: GCA_023159175.1. Taxonomy (NCBI): domain Eukaryota; kingdom Metazoa; phylum Arthropoda; class Insecta; order Diptera; family Sarcophagidae; genus Wohlfahrtia; species Wohlfahrtia magnifica. The sequence continues at coordinate 142,410 of JAKWBJ010000322.1, read as the reverse complement.
AAATGACTGGTGTCGATATGGCTTTATCAAATCGAATAAAAAAGCGCAGGAACGAAAAAATAAGGAAGCTGCACATAAAAGGAAGCACGAAGAGGAAAAGTCGAGCCAATCAGGTAAGTTTTGTATGTGAATAAATTTTAGTTTTAAATATTCAGTTTTCGATTTTCGATATTCTGTAGGTGTTTGTCAATTTATGGAGTGAACTGATGAAGATAGTGTTATCGATTTACCAGTTAACAACACAACTATCGAGAAAGAAAACTTAGGCCCAAACTCTGTTCTACGTTCAAAACGAGCAGCACTGGGCAATGCCAAAGTGTCTGATGGAATGGCAGTTCACATTCTTATAGCAGCAGCTGAAGCATTAGGACACCGTGTAGAAGAACTTGTCATTTTGGTAAGCTGCAACGTCACATCGAAGTTTCTTGGATCACCTAAAGTAGAATCTTCAACTGGCAAAAATATTGCGAATGCAGTTTATGAAAGATTAGTTAAATATATAATAAAAATATTGAATATTGTGGACCAAGTTATTGGCCTGTCACATTATACAAGATCTACAAACACTGATATCAACACAGGCACCGCTGTCCTCTTCGAAAAAATATGACGTGTCTAATAAATCTACCTTGCCGCCATCCTGTGTGTAATATAATAATGCGCAGCGTTTTCGAGACAAAGTCATATTCTACATCTGCTCCAGAAGTTTCAAAATTTGAAAGATTTGCCAAATCGTGGCAATGAGTATGCAACTGTTTTATTACAAATAAGTCCAGTAAAAATTTTATAAAGTTAAGTTATGAACAACTGACTAATCTAAAAATCGAGAAGACTATTAAGAATTACTTCAGTTGATCTTAATATTTCTTGGTGTAGAGCGTTATAATTTTCGAACGCCTGGTCCAATATATTCTCTAAGAATATTTCTGTTCCGTGACCAATTCTCACTTACGAAAAGAGAATTAAATGGATTACGACATAATTGCATTTTTCCAGTGAAACTTTACGTTAAAGTCTAATTCAGATGTACCAACGCCATAGACGCACAGCTTCAAGATTTGACTTTTATTAAAGATGCTGTAAAGTATTCGGAAACTAACCCAGAAATCTCAGCAGTAATTACATTGGTCTACGAAAAACAAAAATTTTTTTCGCCTTTAAATAAACTATGGAATATAATGATTTTGATGCGCTGAATTCAAATCAGTTTTGATTTTTTTTTTCATTGGGCCAAAATTTTTTTATGGGCGTGGCAAATTTTTCGCCGAAAATATGGTAGTTATGTCAATATATTATTACGAAAATAAGGTTGGACACCCCATCGTTTATTACATCGCTAAAATAAACTAAAGCTGCAAAAACAACTATACGTGCTGTTTACAAATAACCAAATCTACAACAACAAACATTAGCAGAGATAAAGTAAATAAAAATAACACGGCAACAACATTAATTAAGCAGCAAAGAAAACAAGTAACAGACAATAAACAAGCAACAACAAATATTAAGAGCTGAAAGAGGTAGATGTTTTCATACGCATGGCTACAAGAGGACTAAAAAGAAATTAAAAGAAAGAAATGGAATATACCTGAAATATCGAGAGGTTCGAGAGCTTTCGATGTTTTGCTCAGCCATATAAAAGCACATCGATGCGAACAAGTGGCAGTTTAAGTAAACTAAACTCAGCGAGAACTGTTTGTGTGAAGAGAGTTTATAAGGAGTAAACTCGTGAAGTGAATCGTGAAGAAAAAAAACTAGTTTAGTTAGAGCTAACTCAGTAAAGGGAGTTAAGTGTGGCTAACCTCTGGTTGAAAAGGTTGTAGTGGAACCTAAGTTATAACTATGATCGGGTTGGAAGGTCTTTAGGTAGAAAGAGTAGTTGTTGTTGTTTACAAACTTGTAAACACACGGAGTAATTAGGAATAAAATTGTTATTGTAAAAAGGTTACAAGCAGTGATCCACAAAACTGTGTTAATAAAGGATTTTTGATTAAAACTAAACTCAAGATTTATTTTATTGTAACTACAATCTACGAACTCATAAATACACGTTTTTAAAAAGGTAAAAACGTAACAATATATAATCATAACTAGATAACGACTTGGCTGATTTTAATGCAATTATCACCAAAAGCTTAGGAACAAAATTTTCTATAAATCACCTGAACACCATTTTTTTTTTTTTTCAGCAGTTTCGAAGTTATTCACAACTTACCTGCGAAAAAAAATTTCGGGCAAAATTAGAGCAATATTTCCAAAAAGTTATAAAAAAAATTCTTAGAATATAAATTTTACATTTTAAGCATTTTAGTAAAAGCCAGGTGTGGGGATGAATGTAAAATAACCAATAAAGGCAGGTGCTTAACTTTGACAAAAGTATAGGATTCATTTTTTATGGCTACGGTAGGTAAAAAATATTCTAAGAATAAGATTTTTTATTATTGTGGTTAAATACCCAGTACAAAATGCACTTTCAAGAAAGATAACACAATTTTTTTGATCATTCAATACTTGTTTGCGAAACCAAAAAGACAAATCCTATCCGATATTTGATTTTATTAAAATCAAATATTAATATTTAAAAGTATTAAAAGCGCTATTTCCGTTTTATATATTTTTATTATGGCAAGTGTTTTACAAAATTTATACATAGAGTTAGCTTATTTATAATGGATTACAGTATGTCAAGGGCTAGGATTCGTAAAAATTATCCAGATTTGTTTTGCTACAGCTGTGTAGAATTAACTTTAAAATCACAACGCCATACAATAACTTCCCAAATTAAGAATGCTTATAAGCATTACTTTGGATATTCTATCGATGAATGAAACAAATATTGGCCGCCAATAATATGTTATAATACTTGTGCAAATGTATTAAGAGGTTGGCTTGACGTTAATAGTGAGATCATGGTTGTAACATGGTTGTTATTTATGCATGGCCGTTACGCGTAGATTTACGAGAAAATACAAAATCATATATTCGAACATTTCATCTCCCCGATGACCAGTTCTTCGAAACAATAATGTTTCTTTATATAAGTTAATTATTTTTTATTATTTCTTTAAAAAAAAGAATTTTTTTTATTTTTTATTTATTTTTTATTATACTTTATTTTCTGTTTGATTACAAAATTGAACTGAACTTAAAACTAAAGCTTAAAAATAATATTACCTACGATTTAACCAAATTTTGCCAATGCATCAAATTTCCGTTGAAATAACGTGTACGCAAAATCAGCAAAATGATGACCGTAAATAAGGTTGAACTATTGCGCAACAAATTCTCAGCAATTTAATTGTTTTTAATAAACAAAACTGCCTGTTGCGAAGTTTCAACATTCGCGGTGTTAACTCCTCCCTTCTTAAATGCTGACGTCCCCGTCTGCTTGGAATTAGGCGGTACAGTTTTCGTTTCTTCCGGTTGTTCAACTTGTGCTCATTTGGTTTCATTTTTCCAAAATCTTGCCATTAGCACAACGATCAAAACAATAAACATCATTGTAAAAGTGGTATTAAAAGTAAAACCAATTTTATTGACCAGATTAATTTTTGAAATTTTATTTCTGTTTTGTATCTCAAGATCCTTGATCATCTCCAAGGATAAAATTTCTTCCAACTGATCTCTAGCTATTATCTGTTGTAAAATACCGAGAAATGGTTTTAGATATGTTGTTTCTTGCACATAAAAAACTTTATCTTTTAGTGTTACGTTCGAATTATGATGCTTTATAATGAATGTGCCTGTTAATTGAAGCGGCTGATTATCAATCAATACGGTATCATTGTAGTCATTAATAAATAGTAAACCAGGCTGGATTTCTTCAAAATCACTTATATGGTCAGCGTTGATGCTCGTGCAATTTGGCATTTGGCTTTTCAATAAGCTAATTACACAGCTATTTTCTCTTAATTGTATTAAATTCATTTCATTACAGATTGTTTTTTGTTATATTTCTTACAATCAGATTTAATTCCAAAAACGTTTCCTTACAATTTACGATTTTGTCAAATTCAATTTTAGTTATTTTATTATTATTTTTAACAGATTTCAAAATAAGCGTTTCACATTCTTCTTCTTTTGTAGTTTGGTAAGCTTAAGATATAAACAAACATGGAACCGTTTACGGCCACATTAATATCTGTGAATTCTAATTGTTCTTCTATATATATATATATATATATATATATATATATATATATATATATATATGGTATACTTTTATGATTAACAATTTTTTCAATAGTTTTTACTTCTAGTATATAAAATGAACGAATTTACAATATTATAGATTTCGCCCAATTCAAGGCATATTCAATATTCAATAATTCTTCCTTGATTAATTGCAATTGGTATTTAATTTTTATACTTAGTTCTAACTTTATATTATCTCTAACGACTTTCGTTATTTGGTTCATTTTAACTTTTTGCTCATTTATTTTCTCAATTAATTGTTTATTTAAAATTATTTGTCTGTTATTATTTTCATCTAAATTCTGTAAGTTATCGTTAATAATTTCTAGGTCATGATTTTCGGGGTTACCTGCGACCCACTTCCATGCGAATCCTATGAAACATAAAGATCGTTTATTTTTTGTTCTTGGGGTGATCCTTGATATAAGTGTTCGAATTTGTGATATCCCATGTAAAAGAAACGGATATAATTCCTGAGATTCTGTTATGTTATTGATTATTGTTTTCTCTATCTTGTTCGTCAGTTTGTCGTATTCCGATAAATCAATTATGTGAATTATTTTAAAGGTTCCTTCCTGTATTCTTGCTATGTCATCTTTAATGGTAATTAATTGCGAGTTTGTGTAGTCCAATACATGGAATACTGCACGCACCATATAGGTGAGAATTCTAAAAACAATAAAATGTTATTTTCTATGTCCCTTTATTTGTATTATGTTATTAAAATATACGAATAATTAATCGCTGCCTTCGAAGTCAAATCTATATTATAGTTTGTTATATTTATCTACTCATATCCTCTTAAAATTTACCCTTTTTTTTACTAATTTAATTCAATATTGTTTTTTTTTTCCATATTGCATCTAGCATCCTAGTTTTCATTAGTCGTACGCCTATAGCATATTGTTCGACCTTATTTGTATTTTTCAATCATTATTGCTACTTTCAATTTCTTATTTTGTATCCAAATCGTACACCTATGGCATATTTATCGATTTGTACTTAATTATGTATGAATTTTATATTCAAGTAGAAGAATCCTTTATTTCTAATTTCTTTTCCTTAGTTCCTAAATTTCTTCCTTTAACTATTTTAATTTTATTTTATTTTTTTTTATTTTAATATTTAATATTTTTAATGTTAATATTTTTTCCTACTAAGTTGATTTTCCTCTTGGTTGTGATTTTTGTTACCTGTTTTCATAATTTTTATTTTTATGTTATTAAATTATTATTTTATTCATTATCCTTTTTTAATATGAGATTTGTGAACCATTCTTCCAGATTCTGTAAGAATTGTTCCTCCTTTATCTTCTTTTACTATCTCCTCTTTATACCTAAGACACAATTTGTTACCTAATCTTTTATTTATTTTCACATACACGATGTCATTTGGATTATACTTAGGGAAAGGTATTCTTTTTTTGTTATGATAGTCGAGGTCTTTATTTTGTTTATCTATAAGTTTTGTCAGATTGTCTATTCAGTCCTTTTCCATCTGTTCTGGGTCAGTACTAACAGTCCGTCCGAAAAATTCTTCTATAGGTTTTTTCTTAATTGTGGAGTGTATTGAATTGTTATATTTGTATAGTGACCTAAAAAGTAACTCCTCAAAATTCTGATGAGTCTTTTCAGCTCTTACGCATCGCATAATTTCAGAAAGAGTAGAATGGAAGCGTTCTACTTGTCCGTTAATGGTACTTGTGTATGGGGGTGTTCTAAATATTTCTATTCCATATTGGTATTCAAGCATAAACGTAATGGGGGCTGAATTTAAAGATTTCTCGTTGTCTATCACAACTTTTTTAGGTATGCCAAAGGATATTAATGTTTCTTGTAAGGGTAGCCTTACATCTTCTATTGCTCTAGAGTTTAAAAGTTTTGCGTGAACATACTCCGCGAACTTGTCTATTGCAGTCAAAATAACTTTGTTGTTAATATGGTAAATGTCGATATGTACAGTTTGTCCTGGGTACTCGGGAATCGGTGTAGCATGAAGAACAGGTGCTATTGGATGTCTTTCATATTTATTTTCATGACATATTTTACATTGCTTTACTACCTTTTTAATTTTTGCATTCATTTGAGGAAAGTAATATTTTTCCAAAAGCTGTGCCTTATTTTCAAGTGCATTTCTAAGGGCTCTATTATGTTCTTGAATTATTTTAGCTTCTTGTTGTGATTCTTCTGTTAAGTCTTCAACAACTTTCCTAGTATACTGTGTCCGCTAATTTGTGAAATGTAAAGGATATATGGATTGCTTTCTTCCTAAAACAGGATAATCTGTAAAAATTCCGTTTGTTACCGAAGGGTTTAAGTATCTCTTTAAGATACTTACAAGATTTGTTTCGTCAAGGCTCATTATGATATGTCTGTGATAGGTGGCGAAAATAATTTTAAATTGATATGAAGCAGTATTTCCAATTGAAAAAAATAGCTGATTTTTGAATACGTTACTGGTACTTCAGAGTATGGTATTAAGTTTTGTGAGGAACTTTCGTTGCTTGCAGGAATTCTTGACAACGTATCTGCTACAACGTTCGTCCTACCCGGTTTGTATTTTAGTTCTTAGTTGTATTCCTTCAATATGGCTTTCCATCTTTTTAGTTTGCAGTTTCTATTACTTAGCGCGTAAGTCAAGGGTTGGTGGTCTGTAAATATTTTGATGGCAGCTGAGCCATAAAGATATCCTGGTAAAGTTTTTAGGGCCCACACGATAGCGAGCATCTCCTTTTCACTAGTCGCATAGTGTTCTTCGCTTTTTGAAAGTGTTCTTGAAATAAATATGATAGGTTTTCCTTCTGGCTCTAATACTGCGCCTATTGCGTAATCAGAAGCGTCTGTTGTCAAACGAAATTCTTTATTGAAGTCTGGGTAATGTAACATTACTTCATTTGAGGTAAGGCTTCTTTTAATTTTATTAAAAGCTTCTACTGCGCTATTGTTAAGAGATATTTCCTTCTTTGCAGACATTCGCTTGGACAATCGTCCCTCCTCCCCTCTTAAAATTAGGGTAAGTGGCTTTGGCAGCTTAGCATAATACTTAATGAAACGTCTGTAAAGTCCAAACATTCCCAAGATTGATCGAAGCTCTTTAAGTGTCCTAGGGATGGGAACATTCTCTATTGCTTTCACTTTTACTGGGTGTACTTTAACTCCATCAGCAGTTACAATGAAGCCTCAGAATTCAACATTCATACATTTATCCATTTATCGCGCTGAAAGATAGCAGGAGCATTTCTTAATCCAAGAGGAAGGCGAGTAAACTCGTATTTTCCGTTATTAACGGAAAATGCAGTCTTCTCTATATCTGATTCCTTTAAAGGAATCTGATGAAATCCGCTTTTCAAATCAATCACTGAAAAAAATCTGTTGCGTCCCAATTGTGCAAGAACCTCATTGATCTCAGGAGTCGGATATCGGTCACTAATTGTTACAGAATTCAATTTTCTATAATCAATCACTAACCTATACTGTTTAATTCCTGCAGAATCAGGTTTCTTATTCACAATCCAAACAGCCGAATTGTAAGGTGTACGTGGGCGAATTATTCCATCTTCGAGAAGTTTATTTATCTGCTCCTCTACCTCTGAATTTAGCGACATTGGATATGGGTAATATCTGGTATATACTGGAGAATCTGTTACCGTTCTAATCTCACCAACAAACTTTGTTGTGTGAGTTTTTTGTCCGGATCAGCGAATAGTGTTGGAAATTTTTGCAGCAATGTTTTTATTGTAGTCCTCTGCTCTAAAGTTAAATGTTCTGTTTTTATGTCAATATTGTGTACATTCTTCGGTACCTGTTGTTTAATTGGAACCATAATTTTGTTTTCTATAAGCATATAATCATCTGACGTAAATATGACTGCTTTTAGCTGTTTTAAACTGTCATTACCAATTATGGCGTCAAAAGTTTTCAGTGTCGGTAGGATAAAAAATTTAAGTCTTACGTTTTTAAGTCCGAAAAGAGTAAGTTCGATATGATGTGAAACCTTTGTTTTACCACCTATCGAATCTGCGAAAAATATGTCCTGATTAGGTTTAGGGTGTTTTGCCAGTGAAGGCTGAATGTAATTTTTATTGGAGCCGGTATCTATGAGGAATTTACATATTTTTCCATCACTCGTCCTACATACAAAATGAGGAAGTGATGAAGCGTTTAGTCTAAAAAATGGACGTCAGCGAATTGATTAGGGTCAGAACAATATTTCTCTTGACTTTCATACTCTTGTGAATATTCCTGCCAAGAAAGTTCATCGCTAATTTCCTCTTGCAAAAATTGATCGTTATTATCCATTAGCCTATTGTTTGTATCTTGAGAGATATGATTCACTCTCTGATATTTATTTGGGAAACTTTGTTTAATCCGGTTTGATGGTGACGGTGGTCGCTTTCCTGAAAATGAGTTGAAATTTGGTTGATTTATATAGTTAACGCCTCTTGATTGCTGTGAGCTATCTATTTCCATAGGAACTGGCCTTGGAAAAGGTTTTGGGGTGACTGGTCTTGGTGGTTGTAAATTTTGGTTAAGATTTCGAAAGCGTATGAGATAAGGATAGGAGAAATTATTTTGGCTTATTAAGGGCCTAGCAGGGGGGTATTGATTTTGATGCTTCATTACATTCGGTATGAATGCTGTATGTGTATTAAATTGTGGTCTTTGAATTTGCGGTACTAGTACCTGAGGTGGATGAAATCTTCGATTTTTGTTTTGGTTATACATTGTGATCTATAACCTTTGTTCTCAAGTTACATACACAAGTGTAGAGCTTGTGGTAAATCTAAGGGCTCTTTCATACCCAAAAGTTTTGGAAGGTCGCCGTTAAGGCCTCTTACAAACGTATCCAACGCTTTATTTCTATAGGTTTGCGTTATCAAATGCAAAGCTTCCTGACCAATCTCCAAACTTGATGTTTTATTAAGTGTAAGTGAGAGATGGTTATAAACTTCCTGGTAAAATTGTGGAATTGACCTTTTTGCACTAGAGATTCAAGTTGACACTCAAGAGTCGGAGTGTCACGTCTGTCCGCATAATGGAGATTTAGGCAATGGCAAATTGCTTTTCAATCCAAGGGCACATTATACGATTCGAGGATCATATCTGCGTTGCCTGTTACCTTGTTTCTTATGGTATTAAGAATACCATAGTATTTTGGAGTTCCTTTTATGTTTTCATAAATCTTGAAGACGCAGTCTACGCTTTTCCTCCATGAACTGAATTCCGCCGGATTTCCTGAAAAACCCCTAAGACTTTTCACGATGTCGGGTATTCTGTCTAGGTCTCCTATTTGTCCCAGATGTTTCGGTCTAATATTCTCGTCCATCGCAGTCGTAAGTATGCTGTTTGGGCTGTTGCTAATGTTTTCCTGAACTACTTTCCTAACTGCATTATTTATAAGCCTTTCTAAGTCTGACTGTGTAATTGGGATATTAGCTTGTGTAGAATCACGCTGGGTATTTGATAAACCAGGTGTCTCTAAGATACTGGGTCTAATTAGATTACTTGGATTCGACACATTTTATTAAATTATTTTAGTTTTATGTTATAGTCTTGATTTTATTATTTATTCCCTTCTGGAAGGGGTATTCTTCTACTCCGGAGGGTCTAGAATTCAGATTCGCAGATTTGAATTTTTTTTATAATTGCAAAAAATTTAATTTTGATTGATTAAGGATAACCTATAATTTAAATTGACTAATTTAATTTAAATCAATCTGGAGGGTCCCGTAGGAATCGCAGATTTTCACAAAAAATTTATTTAAATTTATAGATTACGTTTCTTTTAAAAATCTTATTTTGATATTTTTTTACGAAATTTTTATTTTTCCTTACTTTAATTTGAATCAAAGGCTAAGTTGTTTTCAATTTTTCTTTTAAAATTTCTCACTTTTCTTTCAAATTTTATCTATTTTTTTGTTTTTTTAATCTTTATTTAAATTTATTTTCACTTGCTTAAAAAATTTCCGTAAAATATTCCTTTTTCTTTTTTTCAAAATTCTTAAATTTAATCTTAAAAATACTTCTAACACTATTATTATGATCTTCATCCCACGGTGACCGCGACTACTTCCTTTTTGCTGTCCGCTACTTGGGTCTACCACTTCACACTTTCTGTGGGGTAACGTAGAGTCCTCCTTGGGCTGTAACGTTGGATGTCGCTTCCTGTTGCACTACTTAAGGGCTTACGTAGTGTAAAGGCACTTCTTAGGGCTTTGTTTTCACTACTTTCCAGGACACTCGTAACTTTTACACGTTGGGCGCCAGTTAATTATTTTTTTATCATTTAAAAAAAAAAATAATAATAAAAAAAAATAATTTTTTTTTTTTAATTTATTTTTTATTATACTTTATTTTCTGTTTGACTACAAAATTAAACTGAACTTAAAACTAAAGCTTAAAATTAATATTACCTACAATTTAACCAAATTTTGCCAATGCGTCAAATTTCCGTTGAAATAACGTGTACGCAAAATCAGCAAAATGATGACCGTAAATAAGGTTGAACTATTGCGCAACAAATTGTCTGCAATTTAATTGTTTTTAATAAACAAAACTGCCTGTTGCGAAGTTTCAACATTTGTGGTGTTAACTTATACACATATGTGTATGTATTCTTTCCTACCAGACATATTCCTTCATTATTTCTGTTTGTTGCCTAACAATGTGTTACAAATTTTTGTCACAGTTTGGCACCTGCCTTTATGGGTTATTTTATTTTCAACATACCTATAAGTTGAGATATCACCTTTCAAAATTATTCAAAAAATAAATAAAATATTTTTCCCATAGTTCCCGTTGCACCTGCAACTTAAATTTGCTGACATTGCGTCTGCAATTTGATTTTAACTATTTTTTTAAAGTTTCCACGGTTAGAACATTTGTGCTTCTTGTTGTTACAAAGTTTTAGTTTTTAAGTAAGTTGAGAATCAGACGTTAAAAATAAAAGATGAAGAAAAAAAACAAAAAATACATTTTTTGTTATATAAAATAAATCATAACTGGGGGCTCAACCGGGATCCTCTAATCCAAAAAAACCTGAAAATTACAAAGTAACGATTTGGTTCGGAGTGGGCAACAAAAAAAAGTATCATCACTGGAGGAGTAAAAAGAAAAACGAAATCCAAAAATAAGTATCCTCACGGGAGGAGAAAAAAGAAAAACATATTCCAAAAATAAGTATCCTCACGGGAGGAGAAAAAAGAAAAACATTTTTCCAAAAACAAGTATCCTCACGGGAGGAGACGAAAGAAAAAAATCCAAAAATACGTATCCTTACGGGAGGAGAAAAAAAAGAAAAATTTATATTAGTGGTTCGGTGACAAAAAAAAAGTAAACGAAATATATATTATATACGATAATAATATAAAAATTAAGTTAAAATCAAGATTTAAAATGTTAAAATAAAAAAGGTATACGAATGTTTAAGAAAACAAACTTACGTTAGCAATATAATAAAATGTTAAAATAAAAAAACAACAACAAATAAGTTTAAGAGTGAAGATAATTTATAAATAAAACTATTCAAAACTTAGCTAGTTAAAATGTATTTCGTGCAAACTGAAAAAGAAAAAAACAGTTAAAACCTATATAACAAATTATGAAATTAGTAAACAAAAGGAAAAATAAAATGAAAAATATATGAAAACCAAAAACAGTAAAACATATAAACATTAAAATTAAACTCATAGTTTCACTATAAAAACTGAAATAAATTTTAATATTGGTTTAGCTAAAATATAATAAAAATAATACAATAACTAAAGTTCCACTCTCATCATCACGTGAAGTGTTAAGTTGAAAATATTTAATAAGATAATATTAAAATAAGGTAATCAAAGTTTAAATAAAAAAAAAATAAATTCTGAATAAAAGAAAATGAAAACCTCTGAAGAAAAAAGAATAAAAACCTGTGAAGCACATAAAACACAAAAATCAAACAAAAAACTAATACTGACAATTAATATTAAAATTCAAAAGAAAAACTTGAAAAAATTCTACAAAAAGTGAAGTAAAGAAAAAAAAAAACCTGTAAACAACAACTACTTACTATCTGAAGAGGAAGGCACATCAGATCATCCCAATCTCAGCAAGAACAACAACAACCAGCAACGATAAGTAATTTTAAGAATTAGGATTTATTTAATTCGAATTAGATTTTTGATTTAATTGGATTGAATTTTAAAATAATTTTAGTTGTAACTGTTGTAACTTTTGTTGTTGCTAGAGGACAAAATAATTCATCCTAGTAAAAATCCTTATAATTCCCCAATATGGGTAGTTCCTGAAAAGGCGATAAATCAAGATGGTACGCAAAAGTTTTGTATGGTTAAGATTATAAAAAGTTAAATAAAAACACGGTAGGTGATAAATAAGATATTGAGAAAAATGCCTTTTCCGTTAACAATGGCAAATATGAATTTATAAGATTACCCTTCGGCCTTAAAAACAGTCCAGGTATTTTCAGCGGGCCATGGATGATATTTTGCGAGAATTTGTCGGCAAAATATGCCATGTTTATATAGATGATATAATTGTCTACTTAAAAACTTTGGAGGAACACTATAAACACCTCAGAATAATAATTGATAAGTTAAAAGAATCGAATATGAAAATTTCACTAGAAAAATCTAAATTCTACGCTAGAGAAGTGGAATTTCTTGGTTACGTAGTGGGTCATAAGGTTATCAAGACTGATCCAAAAAAGTTAGAAGCTATAAATAATTACCCTTTGCCTAAAACTTTAAGACAACTAAGGAGTTTCCTTGGAATGGTAGATACTACCGAAAATTTATCAAAAATTACGCCCAAACAGGTGACAATGGTAAGGTATCCCAATATATGTCGAAGAAAATAGAAATAAATTTAGATGAACAGGGGATCCTCACATGTGAGAGGTTAAAAACATTACTATCCGAACAAATCGCACTAACTCAGCCCAACTTCAGTAAAAAATTCGTCCTGACTACCGATGCTTCCAATGATGCAATAGGCGCAGTCCTAAAGCAGGATAATAAACCAATAACTTTTATATCAAACACATTAAGCTCAACGGAAAAAAATTACACAACAAATGAGAAAAAGCTTTATGCAATAGTATGGGCTTTGAAAAGCCTAAAAAAATACCTGTAGGGTAGCGAAAACCTTGAAGTTCATACGGATCATCAACCGCTAACGTTCGCAATCTCTACACGAAACCTTAATGCAAAAATCAAAAGATGGCGATCTTTTATAGAAGAATTTTCTCCGAAAATGATTTATAAGCCGAGAGTAACAAATGTCGTGGCAGATGCTCTTTCACGCCAATACTTAAATAACATATCAGACAAAGGATTTCTGCATAGTACTGAACACTCAGCGGAAAGTGTTGACGATTTTAATTTTCAGAGGTTTCTAAACCCCTTAATGAATTTAGGCAACATATACTGTTGAGTAGAGCAAATTTTAAAATTCACGAGATGATCGTGTCTTTTGAAAGAACAAGATATATTATAGAATATGAAACAAGAGAGAATCTTAAAGCTATCCTTTTGGAATGCATTAAACCAAACTTGGTTACCTGTATTCATTGCACACCAGAAGATCTTTACGATTTTAAAGAAACAGTGAAAGGAGTTTTCACAAAAAAGTTTGTATACAGCAGAATATTTCCAATAGCCCTAACAAACGTCGATGACCAACAAAACATTATTCGAAGTACTCATTGTCGTGTTCATCGAAGCTGTAGCGACAATTGCAAACAAATATATAAACAGTACTATTGGCCAAAAATTATAAAGCACTTCAAGGAATATATCAGACATTGTTCAATCTGCAATCGAAATAAATATAATAGACATCCACAGAAAGATCCAATTGCAGAGGCTTCAAGTCCTAACAGAGAAGGGGAGTTCCTTAATATAGATATTTTTACGCTGAAAGTCTTAAGTTCATAATATGCGTTGATGCTTATTCCAAGTTTTTAGTTATTAAAAATATCGAAAATAAAACTTATAAGGGAGAGTAGGTTTTAGATGTCCTTTAAAATTTTCCTAATGCCAAAAATATTACACTTGATAACGAACCAGGATTTTTAACTGCTCAGTTTAAACCCCTAATGCAACGTTTAGATATTGAACTTTATTATTGTACACCGCGTCATAGCTCAACGAATGGCCAAATCGAAAGAGTCCATTCTACTTTAGTTGAGATAGCTAGATGTATCAAGCAAAAGTTTAATCTTTTAAGAAACACATTAGTTTTCTACCAGGCAGCTCAACAATATAACAACACAGTACACTCAGTCACGTAGAATAAACCGGTGGATATACTTTTAAATAGGGTAACACATAACTTAGTAGAGGTATTGGAAAAGGCTCAGGATAAAATGCTAACAAGAAATAATTCAGACCAAATAAAACTTTACCGACCAGGCGAAGTAATATACGAAAAGATTATAGGGCAAAGAAATAAATTGTTGCCTTGCTTCAGAAAGCAGAATGTAAAGGAAGACTTAGGGAGTAAAGTAAGAATTAAGTTTAGCAATAGAATAATACATAAGGATAATATCAGAACTTAAAGCACCCGAAGTGAATTTTGTTTGTTTTTTTCTTTTTCATTTTAGGAAAATTAAGTTTTTAATAATTTTTTTTGCAGTATTCGCGACTACAAGACAAAAGTCCAGATAATAGACTCTACTAACTCACAACTAATCTCCATACACCAAGGACAAGTTTTTGAACTCTACGAATATGAACGAGCTTCTAACGATATAAGCAATGAAATTCCAATGATCATGTCAGAAAATAGACGTTCAATCGACATTATTGGCACAGCTTGGAAATGGATAGCTGGCTCACCCGATCACGCAGATCACAATATTGTGGTGAACAAAATAAGCGGACTGTTTACGAATAACGAACGACAGAAAATTGTTAATGAAAGATTCATTGACAGAATCAACCTATTAACAAATGCAACTAACAATATTTTGAAAGCAATTCAGTCTTTGGAAGAAACTCAAAGAATTATGGAAGATTCCATACGAAATAGAATAAATGTTATCAAAACGGATATTACTAATATAGAATATGCCTTACAATGGGCAAAGGTAGGAGTAATTAATTCATTTATACTGTCAGCGAAGGATATCAAGGAATCCAAACAGTTTTTGGATCTGGAAGAGCTTCCTTACAATAATTTAGAAGAGGCTTTGAGCTTTGCAGCAGTTAAAATAGTTCCAGACTTTTCTTCTTTAATATATATAATAAACTTACCAGCTATTAATAAAATATTAATTAAACCAGTAAAACAAAATAGGAGAATTATAAAAATTAATGCGGAAAATATAATGATTTGTAAGGATCAAATTTTTGAAATAAAGAAAGATTGTAATCAATATTATAATTTTTGTATTTGCAATAATGAAAACTTAATAGACATAAGTAAAACGAATTGTATGCCATTACTTTTAAAAATCAATAAGCATAATTTCACGTTTGCAAATAATGAACACGTTTCTACCGTACAGGAAATAAATGAAGGAACAATACTCTTAAATCAATTTAACAGAATTTTAGAAATATTTAAAAATTAAGCATATCAATTATTGGGAACATATTTGATTCAGTTTCATAATGAAACAATTAGTATTGAGAATCGCACATTCACTTCAAAAAAAGTTTCAAATTTAAAACCACTTCCAGCTGTACTGCAGCCATCATCTAATAAGTCAATAGTCGAAGAGGTTTTATCTCTAGGAATGATGAAAAACCTTCAAATTAATAACATAGACGAAATAAATTCAATATCAACTAAACAATATGTAATGTTTTCAACGAGTATTGGCGTATCTGTTGTAATAATTACTGGGGTTTGCCTTATATTTTTCAAAAGTAAATTAAAATCATATATAAACATCACAACAATTGTTGAAAAAGATGTCGAACAGAAGACTTCTACTGCTGAAACGTCAAGTTATCAGGAATCTAATAAAAGATTCTGTAGCGCTAATGAGCCACCAACATTTAACAATCGGGACGATTGATCTTACAAGGGAGGAGTTAAGATAACATCTTTCAAAATTATTCAAAAAATAAATAAAATATTTTTCTCATAGTTCCCGTTGCACCTACTGACATTGCGTCTGCAATTTAATTTTAAATCATCTTTTAAAAAGTTCCCACGGTTAGAACCTTTGTGCTTCTTGTTGTTACAAAGTTTTAGTTTTTAAGTAAAGTAGTTGTAATTTGTCATTGTTTGAAATTAGACGTCAAAAATGATATATCCGATTGTGTATCGACATGAAAAGAGCAAATTTTACTTGTATCCGTAGTATCAAATTTTATAAAGTCAGATAGTTAAGATTTAAAGTAAAAACAAATTTTTCTAACTCTGAGCTTCTTCCAATTCCCCGAATGACATCTGTTGAGGGACTTCTGCGTTTAAGGTCCTAACAGCAGCTCTTCGCCTTGCCCCTCCCGAAAAGCGATTATTAGAATTAGATGACATACTTACAGTATTACCGGGATAACTATTTCGAAATTGATTGTTGTTGCTAAAAGGCCGGTTATTGTTTGACTGATAATTGCTATGAAGTTTCCACGATATAATTTTTTGATCACGAAAATGTTTGAAAGGCCGTTGCTATTGTTTCGTAATTGAATTGCTAAGACTTGACGCTCTTTTACTTCATTGGCTTGCTCTACCACTGATTTTGCTAAAACTTTCTTCGGATCAGAAAAAACAGAATGGAGAGTATGGAGTTAACTAAATCTGTCTTGGCATCCAGTCGACACGTTTGTTCGAAAATTATTACCTCTGACACTAAGAGTGGCTATTTTCCCTGATATTACATTGGAGTTATATGGTCTAATCCTTTCCTTTAAAGCTACCAATGCCTAGCGATCCTTAGCTTTAAATTTTGATGTAATAAATGTTAAAAACGTTTCGTCCAAGCCTGGTTCCATCAATTCCTCCAGTAATGCAATTTTGTCTATGGTTTGCCGTCATAATTCTCTAATGCCAACACTATTATCTGAAATATTTTCACCTTCAACCTCAGCTTTCCTCACATTATCACCTATATGCACTAACAAATTCAAACTCTGATATACTTTAAATACCAATTTATCAAAACATTTAATTAAAAATGTTCCACAATGATTAATTTTCTGTAATATGTCAGTCCGATGTTCACTTGTTAAATTTTCAGAATTTATCTCAATTTATTATTGAATTATAATTATTAATCAAAAGTTCTTTATATTATTTAATTTTTCTGATATTTTTAGTTACCGATCTATTTTGTAAGATTATTTTCTTTATTTTCACAAAAAAAGATGATTTTTTTCATTTGATGTACATAATTATATTTTAATAATTTTTAAACATAATTGTAGCAAGGTTATAAATATTAGAAAATATAATGTAAATGTAATACAAAGGTTATGTAAGTGTAATGTAAATTGTACATAATTGTAATGTAAAGTAAATATAATGTAAGCGTAATTTAGTTGTTAGAAAATGTACTGTAAATATAATTTAAATGTAAATATAATTTAAATGTTTTAAATTTCCATGTATATATAAATAATTAAAGTGTGTGAAGTTAGCTTTAAAAGTTATGTATATTCCAATTTTTCTGTTAATGAGGCTTTTCTGTAAATTAACATTGCACCGTTAAATAAACAGAGTTCAATTTTTTGAACAAATACAATATTGTTACGTTTTAACCTTTTTAAAACATTTGAGTTCGTTTAAATTACGTTGAAATAAAATAAACACTGCTTTATTTTGTTGTTTTACAGTTTTTATTTATTCCACTATAACTTTTATACTGCTTGTCTTAATACAACACGTAATATTCTTTTATACAACACCATTATTTCCGCGATAACTAACTGACATGTAGGTAAAGCAGCGCCTTTATATACCTAATTGCCTACAGTTTGGAAGGTTCAGGAAATATCGGCCATCTTCTATTTTCATATCCGTTGATTCAATGTAAGGCAAAGAGGGTCGATTTGGCAGTGCTGTCAAATTGACCAAGTTGACAAGTTTGGTCTACAAAATATACCAAAATTTTTGAATTTTTTTATTTTCGTAGCACTGCCTCCCACTATTCGTCCCGAATAGGCTCATTTTTTCTTCCAATAGCTTGCAAGTCGTTCTAAATGTACCACTTTCATTTTTGATCGCGGGCTATTGTTCTTCTGTATTCTGTATACCACATCATTTAACTTTTCGACTACTTTGTAAGGTCCATCCCAGTTAGTTTCCAGCCTGGGAGATAATCATTTCTTACGCTGTGGGTTGTAGAGTAGAACCAGTTGTCCCTCATGGAAGCCCTCCGTATTTGCTGCACGATCTGGCTTTCATTATATCGCTGACCATTTTTATTCGTGAGCGCACATATTCATGAAGTTCGTTAAGGCCTTCCCGTTTTTCAGCATATATGATATTTCCCCCTGTGGTAGACTCAGTACCAAAGTCACCGGGTGGTTTTAGCTCAGTCCCAAAAATAATCTTGGCAGGTGATCTAGATGGTGAGTCATGTCCAGCTGATCGGTACGCCAGTAGGATTCTTGGTAGGTGTTCGTCCAAATCTTTCTGATGCTCGCTTACTACTTTTCGCAAGTACTCCTCCAGGGTTCGATAAAATCGTTCTACCATCCCATCAGACTTTGGGTGAAGCGGCGTTGTTCGAGTCCTCTTTATACAGTATATCTCACACATTTCTTTGAATATAGCAGACTAGAAATTTCTACCCTGATCGGGATGTAGTTCTATTGGAACCCCATATCGGCATACCCAGTTGTTCACAAAAACATTTACAATTGTGTTCACCTCTCGATTGGGTATGGAATGTACTTCCGGCCATTTGCTGAAATAATCCATCACGACGAGAACATAATGATTTCCGGCATTACTGACAGGGAAAGCGCCTTCTACGTCCATCGCTATCCGCTTGATGGGTGCGCCCGAGTTATATTGTTGCAGCTGACCTCGCCTTCTTCTTACTGGACTTTTAGCTGCAATACACTGGGTACAGTTTGCTATCCAATCCGCCATTGCTCGCTGTCATCCAACCCAATAAAAGCGTTGTTTTATTTTTTCCAGAGTCTTTGTCACTCCAAGGTGTCCTCCGCTGGCTCCATTATGGAACTCATTTAAGACTTCTTTCATTTTGGAGGAAGGCGCTACTATTAGGTTGGATGAAGTTTTGCCATTTTCACTTTCCCAATGTCGATATAAGCACCCATTAATCAATTTCAAAATGTCCCATTGTACCCAATACGCACCGGCACCTCACCAAGGTGTGAGGTCATGTCCAAATAACATGGCTTTAAATTGGTACTCACTAGTGATTCTAATCATAGGTGGGGGCGTTGGTGGACGCATTGTATTCACTCGTGCTTTGGCACCGTGAGGTAACGTCCTAGGGCAGGTACTCACGTTAAACCACTGACTTAATGTACCCAATACGCTTTTGTGAGAGGACCTTCTGCTGATATCTCATTCTGGGTGAGTCGTCTGTTCTCTTCTTTGGCTGATATAATCTTTGCCAATATTGGGTCACTCCTTAGCGCTCCTAGCCAGTCTTCGTCTGCGTCTATTTACGTTAGCCGGATATCAATGATGGATTCCTTCCGTTGGCCTACCTCGGAGTTTTCACAAATGAATTTTTCGTGACCTGATAGATTGAGCACTCTCACTGGGACTATTCCTTATTTATTAGATTTGACGAGGGCCTGTGGTTATAAGAAGTCCATCTTAATTTTTGCTGGTTCTACCACACACAAGCGGTTGTCCTCACAATCTTCTTCCATTCGCGCCCATTTCAGTGGTTCAGTCTGAGGTAGTAGTGTTTGTTATTTGACAGCAACTGTTCGTAGTCTGATATTATTAAGTTTCTCACATGTTTCCTTCACTACATCGGATCTGATTATAGACTGTGTCGCTCCGGTGTCCATAGTGAAGATGTACTGTCTGCCATTGATGTACCCGCACGGTGTAAGGTTGCTGTTATTTTTCTGTATCACTGATATGGAGTTTGTGTGGCCCTCGCTTGTTGGAGCTAGCTCTAGCCCCTCAGTGCTAGCTCGTTTTAGTTGTTGTGTGATGGTAGTTGGCCCGTTTATTATTTCTTTGTGGTGAAACGGATCTGGACCGTTTTCGTGGTGCTTTACAGTTTCTCTGGAAGTGGCCGCTCTTTCCACAGTTAAAACATTTTAATTTGGATTTCTGCTCAGCTAGAAGCCTCTTGACCACCCCCTCTATTTTGTTGATTTCACGCTCCTTATCTGCCACAACTTCCAAATTACGCACCTTGTGTATTTGTGGCTGTGATATCGTGGGAGCAGTCTCTTGCTAGTGCGAACGCCACCGTATCTGCAAAGGTTGTCTTTTGTGTAGCACATACAGCTAGCTTAACATCTGGGTCTCGTATTCCGTTAACAAAGGCTTCGGTCTTGAGATGGTCTACTAGTGGATGATTTTCACCAGGATTTGCACCAACCTCTTGACTTCCATTGCAAAGGTTTGAATCGACTCATTAGTCTTTTGTATTCGGCACCTTAACTCCATACGATACAGCTCTCGATTATGCTCGTCGCCAAATTTACGCTATAGCGCCACCATTCGCTGTAGTCGTTTCTGCAGCTGGCTGGCTAGTTTCGAGAATCCCTACTGCAGCACTTTTTAACGCTAATATTAGTTCTAGAGCCTTCTCTTCATCGTCCCATCCGTTTCTACTCGCCACTGTCTCGAATTGGAATTTAAATAAGGATAAGGGTGAGATACCATCAAAGCAAGGTGTTTTTATTCTGCTGAAAACTTCTGGTATGATACGCACTCGTTCCGGTTTTTGTCACTGGAGATTGTTGAATTTGTCCTCAATTACCTCAGTTGATTGTTCTAGGCTTAACATTCTGTTCTCCATCGCATCTACTCTCTTGCTTACCGTTGTGTATATTTCTTGTAACTTATCAGATGTTTCTTTAGAAGTTTCACGAACTTCAGCCAAAAGCTTTATATTATCGGCTCTAGAAGTTTCTCGTATTTTGGCTCTACAGGTTTCTAGTAGCTCATCAGAAGTTTTCTCAAGTTTCATTTCAATACTTGCTAGAAAGTTCTTGTTTTGAACTTGCATCTGTTTCTTCATGGCCGCAAGCATTGTATTGATGTCCAAACTGCTTGTGGTTGCAGAGGCACTTATCATTTCATCATCAAATTCGTAAGTATCTATGTCTATGCCATGTCTCTGAAATTTCGCTGGTATCCCACGTCAAGAGGTATATCTACATTACGCCAACTCATTATCTGTTGCCCCATATTCAAATTGATAGCATGGATTATCTAAAATCGGCATCAATAATAACCTCGTCTACAATATCGGCGACAATAAAAATGTGACTTACACTAATGTTCGCTATAGTCACCTTCACCTCGATTTTACCGTAGACGGTCGCAAACTCTCCAGTAGCTATTCGTAGTCTGATATTAGTAAGTTTCTAACACTTTCCCTTCACTATATAATATATGATAATAGACTGCGTCGCACCGGTGTTTATAGTGAAGGTGTATTGTCTGCCATTAATGTACCCGCACGCCGTAAGTTTGTTGTCATTTTTCTGCATCACTGATATAGAGATTGTGGGACCTCGCTTGTGGGAGCTAGCTCTTGTCCCTCAGTACTAGCTCGTTTTAGTTCAACGGGGACTCTTTTGTTGTTTGATGGTAGTTGGCCCGTTTATTATTTCGCGGTGGTGAGACGGATCTTGACCTTTTGCGTGGCGCTTTACAGTTTCCACATTTAAAACATTTTAATTTTGATTTCTGCTCAGCTATAAGCTTCTTGACCACCTCCTCTATTTTGTTGATTTCATTCTCCTTCTCTGCCACAACTTACGTATTACGCACCTTGCGTATTTGTGGATGTGATATAGTGCGAGCAGTCTCCTGCGCTAGTGCGACGCCACTTGTCGGCAAAGGTTGTCCTTTGTGTAGCACATACAGCTTGGTTCTTGAGATGGTCTACTAGTGGCTAATTTTCCCCTGAATAGGTAAGCAGCACCAACTTTTTGACTTCCATCGCAACGTGTTGAAGCGACTCATTAACCTTTTGCGTTCGGCACCTTAACTCCATGCGGTACAAATCGCGTTTGTGTTCGTCGCCAAATTTACGCCGTAGCGCCACCATTAAGTCGTTGTGGTTGTTTCTGCAGCTGACTGGCATGGTTTCTAAAATTGCTGCTGCAGCACTTCTTAACCCCAAAATTAATTCTAGAGCCTTCTCTTCATCGTCCCATCCGTTTATACTGGCAACTGTCTTGAATTGGAATTTAATTACGGATAGGGGTGAGCTACCATCAAAGCAAGGTGTTTTTATTCTGATGGAAACTTGTGCTCTAATACGCAGTGGTTCCGGTCGCTGGCGCTATAGACTGTTGATTTTCTCTTCTATTACATTAAATTTCTCGTCAACAGTCTTTTCTAGATTTGTCACTCTTGCGTCGACGTCAACAACCCTTTTGCTTACCGTCTCATATATTTCTTGCAGCTTCTCTGTTGTTGCACTTGACGCCTCTTTAAACTTCTTTTTAATTTTTGCCAGAAAATTCTGGTTTTCGGCTCAAGAAGTTTCCTGTACCTCAGCTAACAGCTTTTCATTATCAGCTTTAGAAGTTTCAAGCACCTCAGCCAAAATCTTTTGATTCTCAGCTCTAGAAGTTCAATGTGCAGTAGCCAATACTTGCATATTTTCCATCATAGCGGCCAACAATGAGTTAGTGTCCATATTAGTTGTTTTTGTAGAGGCACTTATCTCAGGATCATTCTCATCGTCAAACTCGTGAGTATCGATATCTATACCAAGTCTTGAAATTCCTCTAACAGACGTTTTTGTAATTTGATTTCATTACCGGTTGTTGACAGCTCTAATTTATTTAATTCCCATTTGAGCCTGTCCATTTTTAGTTCTTGGAATTTCATTTTACTCCATTTTATTTATTTAATTTTTGTTTAATCTCCCATTTTTTAAATTTTTTATATATTTTATCTTATATACGCAATCAAACTTCTAATACCAATGTTAAGTTTTAACCTTTTTAAAACGTTTGAGTTCGTTTAAATTACGTTAAATTGAAATAAGCACCGCTTTATTTTGTTGTTTTACAGTTTTTATTTATTCCACTATAACTTTTATACTGTTTGTCTTAGTACAACACTTAATATTCGTTTATATAACACTTTTGTTTCCGCATTAACACAACTTTATTTTATGACAGCAAAACGATAACTAACTGACTTGTAGGTAAAGCAGCCCCGTTACATACCTAATTGCCTACAGTTTGGAAGGTTCCGGAAATATCGACCATCTTCTATTTTCATCCGTTAATCCAAATGTAACGCAAAGATGGTCGGTTTGGCAGTGTTGCCAAATTGACAGGGTGACACATATCTACCAAATATACCAAAATGTTGGGATTTTTTTTTATTTTCTTAACAATATTTTTAAGGAAAAATTAGTAAATTTATTGCTCATGTAAGAAATTTTAATGCAAATTTTTTGGAAATTTAAAAAAAATTTAATAAATGCTTTCAGATAGAGGCGTAAAACAGCAAAATTGAACATTTTAAAAAATACGTAGACGGCTGAATATTAAATTTTGAAAAGAGTCCTAGGAGTGCGATGGTGGGGCAATGGCGACTATTACGATTAATAATTAAGGCATCAAGGATTTCTGTGTACTTTACATCACGTCCATAACCGTTACCGATTTTTAGATATAGGGCCTTAAAGTTGGCCAAATTTCAGAAATTCGAATCTGGCCATTTTCTAAATTTGAAAAAAGTGTCCTAGGGGTGCAAGGGTGAGGCAATGGTGACTACTAGAATTAATAAGTAGCGCAGCAAGGATTCCTGTCTACTTTACCGCAGATACAGAGTCCTGAAGTTGGCGTATTATCAAAAATATTATCTTGAACCATGAATTATTTTACTTTCAATATGCAATATAAAAAGATTCATTTTGAGATGCCTCATGTTCCGAGTTCAATCCGTGCCAGAGACTAAATTATTTATTTTTTATTTTTTTAATCTCTATTGAAGGCTTCGGCTTAATTTATTTGCATAGGCGGGCTATTGTAACCTTTTTGTTACAGTAGATACATATGTTATGATAGCGCGTATGTTAAAGCGTTTAACTTTCATCTGTGTTTGCAATACAAGATTGCGAGTTCATTCCTGCACCCAGTAAAAGTTTTTCTTTTTAATTTAGTGGCTTGTTCACATAAAAAATATGTAAATTACTTTTTTTTCTTCTATCAGGATTTTAACTTAGGCTTATGCGTGGTACGAAAATTTGGCAATTTGCTGCATAAAAATATAATCCATGTTTTTATGGTTACAGAACCCATTTTACGTTCTGAGTTCAATCTCAACCTAAAGCGTTCATCTAAATTTACCAAAATTCTTTCAACGAAGCAAAATTATTATTTATTAGATTATTAGATTAAAAAAAAACTAAAAAACTAATGGCTTTAGTTTAAAATTAAACTCGGGACAATGAAAAATGCGTTCTGTAATCAGATATGTATGTACATAATTATCAATTTAATGTAAATTATCCATGCTAAAACAGATTTGAGTATAATACATTTGGAATTAAAGCGCCGGATATAAACCCTGCCTGGGCCAAAACTATTTGTTGTATTTATTTTATTTATGTTAAAACGCCACCGATTTAAAAAAAAAATGCTTACTGCTTTCCTCACCGGGAATCGAACACGGATCATTCTGTCACGAATAAGTACAAGTTGGAAGCCCTATCGTTGTTGCTATTATCAACTATAATTTAAATGTGTTTGTTTAAATGTGTTGTTTAAATAACAAGAAAAAAATTTTCCATCAAAAGTTGAATTTCTATCATACCTATACCAAGCAACGTTACCATTGGTGGTGCCATTTTGACGCCTTTTTAGCCGTCTTGGCACTTTTGATGACCATTGCCTGAAATGACCAAATTTTGATTTTTTTTACACATTTTTACCTTTTATTAACTCTTTAGGTTTATTATATCGTTGGTATAAGATTACGTTTATAAAACATGTAATTTTAGTATGCATACGTTTCACAAAGAAAAGCATTTGTATGTATGTTGTTTGTTAATGGCAAAAGGAATGTAAAGAGAGTTTTCATAAGAAACTGCCCAGCAGTACAGAAGTTATTACATATGAAACGCTTGCAATTGTATACTATTATGTCAATAGGAAAAATTGAAATAAAATTTTTAAGCACATACAACTGGCATCAGATTTGAATGAGTATCATTCCCAATACATTGTAAAATTAAATGTATATATGTACATACATTAGAAGTAAAAACGCCATCGCACTAGCATTGGATTTGGATGGGTTTGTACTGCATTATATTATTATTGTAGTTGTGATTATGAATTTTGTTTGTAATTGCTGCTATTTTTCCAATTCTTCTTTTTAATTTTTCCGAATTAAAATGAAAAGAAGTGTTTTTTAAAATTGAAGTGGACCGTGTGTGTGGTGTATGGAGCAGTCTATATGGCCTATAAACTGGATTTTCATTATTGAATTTGCGATAAATAAATAAATAAAAAATAAATAAATGACAATTAAAACCCTTCCAACTTTCACTTCCAATGTCTGTGGCATCGGACTCATCCAATCTTCACTTACAATGTCTGTAGTATTGGACTCATCCAACCTTCACTTACAATGTCTGTATCGTTGGACCAATCCAAACTTCGCTTACAATGTCTGTAAAATCGGTCCCATCTGACGGCCTAGGCCAACGCTGTGTAAATGTAAATAGGAATTGTATACAGGCATCTTATGGGTCCTACTTTCATTGGATGTGGTCTCGGATCAAAGATGTATGTGGTAAAAATTTTGCTGGTTGTTTTCGAATGTATAACTATGATTTCAGGAAAAAAACGTTTTTGAGATTATTGACAGAAGTTAGAAATATAAAGAAGTTTAAAAAAACAAAGAAACTTCAAGTACAGAACTTTTGGAAAAGTACAATCAGTATACATTTTCAAAAAATAAATCTATAAAAGTTGCAAAAACTATATGTTTGTACATTTTAATGCTTAAAAGCAGACAAATAAAATACATACAAAAAAGCCATTAATAACAAAACATAAAAATGTACTTTATAAATTGGTTAAGTTAAAAAAAAAATAAAAAAATTGTAAAAGTAAAGTATTTTTAAGACATTTAGCTTACTAGAATTAAACGTGGATATCTAATATTTGTTAAATGTAAAATTTTCAATTTTTAGTTTGTTTTATTCAACTACTGAAGTGAATAAGTTTCCTTTATAGTATGTACATAAATAAATTTAAAATGAGAAAAATTTTCAGTTTTTTTCTTATTTTATAGTGAGTTACCTCTTTTTTTAAAACCCTTTTTAGTGACCCTCTTTTCCAAAAATGTTTGTTTTTTGGCTGTTTCTGAAATTCTTCAACGGTAACACTGATACTGAATGTAAAAAAATCGAGGTAAAAAGTTGGAATTTTCCACTATAAACGTCAAACAAAATGATGCCAGTCTTAAAAAAACAGATACTTTTTACTAAAAGTATGGCAAATTACATATCTTTTCACACCACCTTATTGTGCAACTATATGACATTTCATTTAATTTTTCAAATGAAAATAAAAAATTAATGTGTTGATTATGGATGGCAACCGAGCTTCAGTTGCGTTGCTGAACGGCAACTAGAAATTTGTAGTTGCCTATATGGCAATTGAAATTAATGAATTTTTAGTTGCTAGTTGCCATACGTAAGTTCGTTTGCCATTCATAATCAACCTATAAAAATTAGTTTACGTATATAAATATATATATATGTATATTTTATCCACAAATAACATTAAAGGTATTAATTTCAGATTTTTTCTGGGTGGAATAATGGAAAAGTGTAAAATAGTAATTGATATGATTGGTGAAGTTTGTTTATTACTCTTATTATATTAAAATTTTCAATGTCCGCCAATTTTTTGATAAATTTATATTTTGTTTTTACAATTTATTCTTTTTTAAATATACATGGAACATACTCACTATCCTGAGAAAACAAAAAAATATGTTTATTAATTTACAACCCTTTGTTCATAATATCTGGGTTATTTTACTTTGGAATTGCCCTTGTTTACTTACATACAATCTTTTATATCATTATCAATAATTAGTTCTCAGAAATAATTACCTAAGCTCCTACATCTTTAAGAACAAAGCAAATTATAAATATTTTGTCATAAATTGATGTATACTAACGTAGCCAGAATAAAAGTATAAAAACCATCATAAATACTTTTGCTCGAGCAGTTGGATTTGATCGCGTGACGACCAGGATGGTTGCCGATATTCTGAGGTCTCGAAGCTTCATCGTGAAAGTGGGAGGAGAGGTTTCTCGGTCGAGACTGATTACTGCTGGTATACCGCAGGGATCGTTACTGGGACCCGTGCTATACAATATTTTTATTTCGGATATACCGCAACCATCAGAGGGGGACCTCCTTCTGATGTATGTTGATGACAAATGCGGCAATTGCGGCAAATGGCCCTCTGGCGAGGGGATTGGACATCAGGATGAACCAATATTTGGGAGTTCTGTACGAGTATTTTGGGAAATGGGGTCTTCGGCTGCATATGGACAAGACGGAGTGTTCTTATAAAGGACAGACGTGGTCTACTTTATAAGAACTGCAGATCTAATGTTCTTCGTCTGACTATTTGTGGGGAGAGCGTGAATACGTCGGATAGGTTGAGGTACCTTGGAGTACTCTTTCATGATAACTTTGAGTTTTATAGGCACATAGACCACATTCTCGATAAGGCGAACGGAGTCTGCCACATGTACCATGGATTACTTGGACGCAGAGTGGGCCTGAACGCCAGGATCAGGCTACTGATATACCGCCAGATTGTGGGACCACTAATGTCCTATGCCTTTCCAGTTTGGTTCGAGATTTCTTCAAGCCAGATGGAGAGACTTAGGAAATGGGAGAGAAGGCTACTCTCTTCGTGCCTAGGTCTCCGTACTATTGTACGCGCTGACGGATGTGTCCGTAGACCGGCATGTGGAGCAATTTACCGTAGGATTGATTTTAGGAGGATAGATGTTTTCCTGGTGAACTCTGCGGTCAGATTTTTGGAGCTCGCGTCCTCTCTACGGAATGATCTTGTTATAAGATGCTTCGATAGTGCCTTTGACTTTGAGGTAATACGCGGAAGCCGATACTACTCGCCGGTTGATCTCTTCACACTGGGAGGTGGTGATCTCTTCTATAGGGATGCAGACCTTCTATATTACCATAGGAGGGTAAACACTTTGAATATTGAGGATCTGGTTTACGTAACTACCCAATAGATAATTTGTGGTGGGAATTGATTTTATTGATGTTTTCCAATATTTTTTATTTAATTTTAAGCTTAGTTTTTAATTATTTTTATTAGTTTTAGTTATAGAATATGAATGTGTTCCTTTTCTTTAATCTTTTTATGGAAATTTATATATCATTGTGTGTATTGATAGATCGTATATTTATGGACGGCCCCAGTGGGGCTGCAAGTTTCTGTGCACATAATTGTCAATCCATAGGTCAATTTATTGACTGACAATTATGTGAACAGAAACTTTTTAAGAGTAACATTTCACTACGAAACAGATTTAAGATTAATGAACTTTGTTTTGGGAATGAAATATAACATTTGTTATGGACAGAGGGGCAAACGTGATAAAGTTATTGGAGAATAATATACGTTTGAATTGCAGCAGACATTTGTTTTCAAGCGAGTTGGAACACTATTTTAAAGAAACCACAGAACTTAAAGAACTTGTAGAGGCGTGCAAAAAATAGTAAAATATTAAAAAAAACGACTTACAGCACCACTTACCAACTTTTTAAAAAAACGAATGCCCCGCGCTGGAATTATAATGTTTAAGTCAAGAGTAGATAATTTGATACCAAATTAATGAAATACTTAAAGAGAAGGAATAAAGCTAAAGATTACTATTAATTAGTATTTCAACTCTAAAAGAGACAGTCGATCTATGTAGTTCTTTTTAAATAATATTTAAAAAATTACAACTTTGTAACAATCCATCTCTGTGTTTGTAATACCGTCTATTCAATAGCTTAAAAATCTCTGTATCTCTAAAGATACAGATGTAGTCGCCATAAGATCACTAAAAGAAAAAGTTCTAAATGATGTTGAAAAGGTGTGGGTTTTAAATCTAAGTTAATGGCAAAAAACTGCTTGTTTTACCTACCTGCCTTAAAAATGCAACAAGCCGATATAAATGGTGTTAAAAACCTTTGCATATCCCAAACCTATTATTTAGATGAAATAGCTTCATCATCATTTACATCACATTCTCTTCCAGATAGCCCATGTACACCTAATTTTGATTCCATTTCACAATTTTCATTTACTGAAGGCAGTTCTTTAGTAGACTTAGATGCAGAATTAACAAGCCAATCCCAATTAAAAAAAGATGTTCATTTTTTCTTTTCTGACTTGTTTCAAACAAAACCGGCAGTGAATGCTAGAAAATCGCCTACAGAGGAGCTAGAAAGATACTGTAAGAAGATGTAGAAATAAGTGACAACTTTGATGTACTCAAATGGTGGAAGACCAATGTAAAATATTGTTACGAAAATAAGATTGGGAACCTCTGAGTTTACTACATCGCTAAAATAAAAAAGCTGCAAAAACAACTATACGTGCTGTTTATAAATAACCAGAATCGACAACAACAAACATTAGCAGAGATAAAGTACTCGTAAATAAAAATAACACGGCAACAACAATAATTAAGCAGCAAAGAAAACAAGTAACAGACATTAAACAAGCAACAACAAATACTAAGAGCTGAAACAGGTGGATGTTTACATACGCATGGCTACAAAAGAACTAAAAATAAATTAAAAGAAAGAAATTGAATCTACCTGAAATATCGAGAGGTTCGAGAGCTTTCGATGTTTATTTACTCAGCTATATAAAAAGCACATCGATGCGAACAACAATCAGTTTAAGTAAAGTAAGCTCAGCGAGTACAGCATATGTGAAGAGAGCTTAAAAGGAGTAAACTCGTGAAGCTTGTAGTGAAGTAGTTGGAGCTAACTCAGTAAAGAGAGTTAAGTGTGGATAACCTCTGGTTGCCAAGGTTGTGATCGAACCTAAGTTATAACTACGATTGTGTTGCAAGATCTTTAGGAAGAAAGATCTGTCGAGTAATTGTTGTTGTTTACAAAGTTGTAAACAGACGGCGTAATTAAGAATAGAAAATTGTTATTGCTCATAAAAAGGTTGCAAGCAGTGGTGCACAAAACTATGTTGAATAAAGGAATTTTAATTAAAACTAAACAAGATTTATTTTATTTTAACTACACGTTTTTAAAAAGGTATAAACGTAACAATATTATCCTTTTTATCTAAATTTGCACTGTAAATTCATTCCATTCCAGCAAGTAGTGAAGCCGCTGAACGAGCTTTTTCGTTAGCTGGCAATGTTATTACCGAAAAGAGAAATCAACTTAGGCGTAAATCCATAGACAGTTTGTTATTTTTACACTCATAAATTTCATAAATTTTGAAAATTAAATTCCTTTTTTATATATTTATTTTTTTAAATGTACATATTTTTACTTCTTTTTTATCATTTAATGTAATAGAATTCGAATTGAATTTTTTGTTTATTAATGTTAAATTTTTAAGAATATTTTTAGTTTTTTAGGTTGTTTTTTTCTCTTTTTTTAAATGTACTTAGTAATTAAATTTTTACTTATTTTTTTGTTTATCTAATGATTTGAATTTTTTGTGTTTTCTATCTTATCCTTGGTTTTTCCGAGTTATTTTTTTCATTATACATGAGTAAAATTCAAGACCTGAAAATAAAGATCTCTTTGTTGGAATGACGTCTTATTGCCTTCGTTTTTATTTAATTTCATTGTGGTTCTCTTGTTAATATGTATTTTTAGCTTTTTTGATTTATTCTTCATACAAATAGTTCTGGCTGATCCAAAAAAGTTTTTGCTTCTTGTATTTCATTCATAATAAAGGGTCCGCCAAATAAATTTTTTTTTTTCTGAAAATGCTATAAAAAAAAAATACTGAATATTTTCTCAAATTTCTTTTTTTTATTTGAAAGTACAATCCTTCCGGTTAAAAATGGAAAATAATTTCATTCAAATGGCTGCCTCAGTTGGCCATGCAGTAGCCTACACCATCGGTCCAATTTTTAAGCACATTATCGATTGTGTGCAGGTGTATTTCACCAATGGCTTCACGAATATTGTCCTTTAAAGCGTCAATTGTCTCTGGCTTGTTGGCGTAACACTTATCTTTGACGGCACCCCACAAATAATAGTCCAACGGTATCAAATCGCAGCTCCGAGGTGGCCAAACGCCATCAGCTCTGCGGCTGATAATACGATCTTCAAAAACAGGGCGCAAAACATCGAGAATATCTTCGGCTATGTGGCACGTAGCGCCGTCCTGTTGAAACCAAATGATGCTAATATCCTTCTCTTCAATTTTTGTGAACAAAAATTCATTCAACATGGCCCGATAACGCCCGCCATTGACTGTAACGGCCACTCCTTGCTCATTGTTGAAGAAAAATGGCCCAATTATGCCTCTGGACAAAAAACCGTACCAAACAGTACCAAAAGGAATGAACTCTAGTTTTTTAACACACACACACACACACACACACACACACACACACATATATATATATATATAAAATTGAAAAAGAATGAACTCTAGTTTTTTAGTGTGTGTGTGTGTGTGTTAAAAAACTAGAGTTCATTCTTTTTCAATTTTAAAAAATATTTAAATTTAAGCGAAAACTCGAAATCCATATGAATATCCATATATATATACTACATCCATGATGAATATACTTCGCAAAATTATAACTGTATAATAAATAAAGCACAAAAATAAGTAGTGGTACTTGTAAGTACCGTCGGGCAATAAAGGATTAAAAATTACCAAAAATATTCATGTGTATATATATATATATATAAATATATAATAAAATAATATATATATATTAGTGCACTGCAATTACATAAATATGTACATATGTATGTTATAATAGCGCGTATGGGAAAGCGTTTTAACTTTCATTTGTGTTTGCAATACAAGAGTGCGAGTTCAATCCTGCACCCAGTCATAGTTTTTCTTTTTATTTACTGGCTTTTTCACATAAAAAAATAGGTATATTATTATTTTTATTTTTTGCTTCTATCAGGATTTGAGCTTAGGCTTATTAGTGGTAATATTATTTGCTCCAATTAGGACTTTGAACTCAGAAATTCTAGTTCTACTTATTTGTACATTATAAAAATTTTACCACTGTCGGAAGAACAATCTTTCTCAAATATTTCCTTTTATATTTTTATTGTACATATCTATGTATGTACATATGTATGGCACAAGATGTGTTTTAGTACCGTTTGTATCTGCAGCGTTTGTATATGTGTTAAATTAAAAAATTAGAGTCCATTCTTTTTCAATTTTAAATAATATTTAAATTTAAGCGAAAACTCGAAATCCAGAACCACCTCTAAACACTAGAACTGTTGAAGGGTAACTGATTTTTTTATTGTTTTTGGAAGAAAATGCGGTACTTTATAGAACTGATGAATATATTTCGCAAAATTATACCTGTATAATGAATAAAGCACAAAAATAAGTAGTGGTACTTGTAAGTACCGTCGGGCAATAAAGGATTAAAAATTACCAAAAATATTCATGTGTTTTCCTCGATTTGCCAAAAAGGCGGTGTCATGGTAGCATAACTATAACGTACCCTCACATCTACAATAAGCGAAACAACAGGGCATTTTTATTATTGTTTTGAACTCTTACCTGTCAAATAGCAGTTGTAGTATAAATAGAAAAACGTAATTGTAATTTTTTGGCATTTTGTTTAAATGTAAGACCTATCACATAGATGTTATGAAGCACCCAAACAACATGTTGAAACAACTTTAAGAACTTTAACACAAAATACCTATGTGTTTGGAACAAAATAATAATATGTATATATATATATATATATATATATATATGTATATACCAAAGTAATATATATATATATATATATATATATATATATATATATATATATATACATACGATTTTACTCTTACGATTTCACTATTACCATTACACTATAACGATTACCCTATAACGAATTCACTATTATGATTTCACTATTATGATTACACTATTACGATTTTAGTATTACGATTTCGCAATTACGATTACACTAATGCGATTTCACTCTTACGATTACACTCTAACGATATTACGATTACACTGTTAAGGTTTCACTATTACGATTACACTATTACGATTTCACTATTGCGTTACTCTTTCGCGATTACACTGATTCAATTATTTCATTACCTTTACACTATTACGATTACACTAATAAAATTATTTTATCACGTTTACACTATTAGGATAACACTATTGCGACTACACTATAACGAGTAAAGAGTATATATATATATATAGTATAGTATAGTATATATATATAGTATATATATATATATATATATATATATACCAAAGAAATATATATATATTATTTATGGATATGCGGTAAAGTGGAAAAAATATTAATCCTAATAGTCGCCATTGCCCCACCCCCGCACTCCTATTACACTTTTTTCAAATTTAAAAAATAGCCAAATTCGAATTTCCGAAAATTAGTCAACTTTAAGGCCTATATATATAAAAGAGGGTAACGGTTATAGGCATACGGTAAAGTGGACAGGAATCCTTGATGCCTTATTTATTAATTATAATAGTCGCCATTGCCCCACCCTCGCACTCCTAGGACACTTTTTTCAAGTTCAAAAAATAGTCGAGTGCATATTTTTTAAGTGTGCAGTTTTGCTGTTTTACGGCTCCATCTGAAAGCATTTGTTTAATTTTTTTATATTTGCATAAAATTTTCTTACATTGAACAATAAATTTACCAATTTTTCCTTAAAAGTATTGTATTCATTCAAAAAAAATAACTCTGA
Organism: Wohlfahrtia magnifica; assembly: GCA_023159175.1. Classification (NCBI taxonomy): domain Eukaryota; kingdom Metazoa; phylum Arthropoda; class Insecta; order Diptera; family Sarcophagidae; genus Wohlfahrtia; species Wohlfahrtia magnifica. The sequence continues at coordinate 108,140 of JAKWBJ010000322.1, read as the reverse complement.
TTACTTAATAGTACAATGTTAATTCACAGAAAAGCCTCATTAACAGAAAAACTGGAATATACATATATAACTTTGAGAGCTAACTTCACACTCTTATATAATTATAATGTATGCAGTTATATACTATAGTTAATTTTCCATATAAGTACATACAATGATATATTTCAAAAGCGAATAGAACTAATAAAAAATTTAACTTACAGTAAACTGTTTTGAAGTGCCATCTTCCTGCATATATTGCTTTTTGTTTGCATACCTGTTTGTGCTGACGTTGTTGTTCTACTAAGTTCTGTTTAATAGGATGATACTGTTGTTTTTGATTAGTCTGTACCATTACGTTGGTTTTGGTCTACTATGTGTTGATGTTGTTGTCATGTGTTGTCTGATGCTCTGATGCTGTTGTTGTACTCGTACCGTTGCGTTTAAAGCTGTTTTACCACGTGTTGATGCCTTTGCCATGTGATGCCTGATATGTTAATGTTGTTGCTGTCACTGTACCGTTTAGTCAATGCTGTTTTTATAGTTGCTGAATGAAAAACGTTCATACACACTCATCACCTTAAAAACGTGCGTATGTATTCAAAAACTCAAATTTGCAAAAAGTTGTATTCAAAAAGTCATAATACTCATGCATTTCTTTCGACACACTGATTTTACTCACGAGTTACATCACACTACTCATTTAGGGTGTTTGTTGGTTTGAATCAATAAATAATATTTGTAAAGGATCCGCCATCTAAACTTTTTTCAACTAGTGCTTATTTCGTGAATGGTAACACTTAGCTCATATCTGATTTGACAGATAATTAGTTTTATCCTTCCGATGAACGAATATGGTTGTGTATACGCTCGAACAACGCTGGGAAATATTGCGACATTACTTTGAAAATCATAGTAATGTTGCTGAACCAAAAATCATCTTTTCAGATGCAACTCATTTTGATCTTGGCGGGTATGTAAACAAGCAAAATTGTCGCGTTTGGGGCACAGAAAACCCGCAAGCATACATTGAAAAGCCGATACACCCAAGACGAGTCACTGTTTGGTGCGGATTTTTGTCCAGAGGCATAATTGGGCCATTTTTCTTCGAAAATGAGCAAGGAGTGGCCGTTACAGTCAATGGCGAGCGTTATCGGGCCATGTTGAACGAATTTTTGTTCACAAAAATTGAAGAGAAGGATATTAGCACCATTTGGTTTCAACAGGACGGCGCTACGTGCCACACAGCCGAAGATATTCTCGATGTTTTGCCCCCTGTTTTTGAAGATCGCATTATCAGCCGCAGAGCTGATGGCGTTTAGCCACCTCGGAGCTGCGATTTGAAACCGTTGGACTATTATTTGTGGAGTGCCGTCAAAGATAATTGTTACGCCAACAAGCCAGAGACAATTGACGCTTTAAAGGATAATATTCGTGAATCGATTGGTGAAATACAGCTGCACACAATCGATAATGTGCTTAAAAATTGGACCGATGGTGTAGGCTGCTGCATGGCCAGCTGAGACAGCCATTTGAATGAAATTATTTTCCTTTATTAACCGGAAGGATTGTACTTTCAAATAAAAAAAGAAATTTGAGAAAATATTCAGTATTTTTTTTTATAGCATTTTCAGAAAAAAAAATTTTTTGGCGGACCCTTTATTATGAATGAAACACAAAAAGCAAAAACTTTTTTGGATCAGCCACAACTATTTGTATGAAGAATAAATCAAAAAAGCTAAAAATACATATAAACAAGAGAACCACAATGAAATTAAATAGAAACGAAGGCAATAAGACGTCATTGCAACAAAGAGATCTTTATTTTCAGGTCTTGAATTTTACTCATATATAATGAAAAAAATAACTCGGAAAAACCAAGGATAAGATAAAAAAAAACAAAAAATTCAATTCATTAGATAAACATAAAAATAAGTAAAAATTTAATTACTAAGTACATTAAAAAACAAAAGAAAAAAAAACAACCTAAAAAACTAAAAATATTCTTAAAAATTTAACATTAGTAAACAAAAAATTCAATTCGAATTCTATTACATTAAATGATAAAAAAGAAGTAAAAATATGTACATTTAAAAAAATAAATATATAAAAAAGGAATTTAATTTTCAAAATTTATGAAATTTATGAGTGTAAAAATAACAAACTGTCTATGGATTTACGCCTAAGTTGATTTCTCTTTTCGGTAATAACATTGCCAGCTAACGAAAAAGCTCGTTCAGCGGCTTCACTACTTGCTGGAATGGAATGAATTTACAGTGCAAATTTAGATAAAAAGGATAATATTGTTACGTTTATACCTTTTTAAAAACGTGTAGTTAAAATAAAATAAATCTTGTTTAGTTTTAATTAAAATTCCTTTATTCAACATAGTTTTGTGCACCACTGCTTGCAACCTTTTTATGAGCAATAACAATTTTCTATTCTTAATTACGCCGTCTGTTTACAACTTTGTAAACAACAACAATTACTCGACAGATCTTTCTTCCTAAAGATCTTGCAACACAATCGTAGTTATAACTTAGGTTCGATCACAACCTTGGCAACCAGAGGTTATCCACACTTAACTCTCTTTACTGAGTTAGCTCCAACTACTTCACTACAAGCTTCACGAGTTTACTCCTTTTAAGCTCTCTTCACATATGCTGTACTCGCTGAGCTTACTTTACTTAAACTGATTGTTGTTCGCATCGATGTGCTTTTTATATAGCTGAGTAAATAAACATCGAAAGCTCTCGAGCCTCTCGATATTTCAGGTAGATTCAATTTCTTTCTTTTAATTTATTTTTAGTTCTTTTGTAGCCATGCGTATGTAAACATCCACCTGTTTCAGCTCTTAGTATTTGTTGTTGCTTGTTTAATGTCTGTTACTTGTTTTCTTTGCTGCTTAATTATTGTTGTTGCCGTGTTATTTTTATTTACGAGTACTTTATCTCTGCTAATGTTTGTTGTTGTCGATTCTGGTTATTTATAAACAGCACGTATAGTTGTTTTTGCAGCTTTTTTATTTTAGCGATGTAGTAAACTCAGAGGTTCCCAATCTTATTTTCGTAACAATATTTTACATTGGTCTTCCACCATTTGAGTACATCAAAGTTGTCACTTATTTCTACATCTTCTTACAGTATCTTTCTAGCTCCTCAGTGGGCGATTTTCTAGCATTCACTGCCGGTTTTGTTTGAAACAAGTCAGAAAAGAAAAAATGAACATCTTTTTTAATTGGGATTGGCTTGTTAATTCTGCATCTAAGTCTACTAAAGAACTGCCTTCAGTAAATGAAAATTGTGAAATGGAATCAAAATTAGGTGTACATGGGCTATCTGGAAGAGAATGTGATGTAAATGACGATGAAACTATTTCATCTAAATAATAGGTTTGGGATATGCAAAAGTTTTTAACACCATTTATATCGGCTTGTTGCATTTTTAAGGCAGGTAGGTAAAACAAGCAGTTTTTTGCCATTAACTTAGATTTAAAACCCACACCTTTTCAACATCATTTAGAACTTTTTCTTTTAGTGATCTTATGGCGACTACATCTGTATCTTTAGAGATACAGAGATTTTTAAGCTATTGAATAGACGGTATTACAAACACAGAGATGGACTGTTGCGAAGTTGTATTATTTAAAAAGAACTACATAGATCGACTGTCTCTTTTAGAGTTGAAATACTAATTAATAGTAATCTTTAGCTTTCTTCCTTCTCTTTAAGTATTTCATTAATTTGGTATCAAATTATCTACTCTTGACTTAAACATTATAATTCCAGCGCGGGGCATTCGTTTTTTAAAAAAGATGGTAAGTGGTGCTGTAAGTCGTTTTTTTTTTTAATATTTTACTATTTTTTGCACGCCTCCACAAGTTCTTTAAGTTCTGTGGTTTCTTTAAAATAGTGTTCCAACACGCTTGAAAACAAATGTCTGCTGCAATTCAAACGTATATTATTCTCCAATGCCTTTATCACGTTTGACTCTCTGTCCATAACAAATTTTATATTATTTAAGTTATTGTCTCTATACTCCAAAAATAATGTTTTCAGCTGGCTAAAAATATTTTCAGCAGTTGAACGCACGAAGTCCATGTATTTCATTCCCAAAACAAAGTTCATTAATCTTAAATCTGTTTCGTAGTGAAATGTTACTCTTAAAAGGTTTCTGTTCACATAATTGTCAGTCCATAAATTGACCTATGGATTGACAATTATGTGGACAGAAACTTGCAGCCCCACTGTGGCTGTCCATAAATATACGATCTATCAATACACACAATGATGTATAAATTTCCATAAAAAGATTAAAGAAAAGGAACACATTCATATTCTATAACTAAAACTAATAAAAATAATTAAAAACTAATCTTAAAATTAAATAAAAAATATTGGAAAACATCAATAAAATCAATTCCCACCACAAATTATCTATTGGGTAGTTACGTAAACCAGATCCTCAATATTCAAAGTGTTTACCCTCCTATGGTAATATAGAAGGTCTGCATCCCTATAGAAGAGATCACCATCTCCCAGTGTCAAGAGATCAACCGGCGAGTAGTATCGGCTTCCGCGTGTTACCTCAATGTCAAAGGCCCTATCGAAGCATCTTATAACAAGATCATTCCGTAGAGAGGACGCGAGCTCCAAAAATCTGACCGTAGAGTCCACCAGGAAAACATCTATCCTCATAAAATCAATCCTACGGTAAATTGTTCCACATGCCGGTCTACGGACACAACCGTCAGCGCGTACAATAGTACGGAGACCTAGGCACGAAGAGAGTAGCCTTCTCTTCATCTTGCTTGAGGAAATCTCGAACCAAACTGGAAAGGCATAGGACATTAGTGGTCCCACAATCTGGCGGTATATCAGTAGCCTGATCCTGGCGTTCAGGCCCACTCTGCGTCCAAGTAATCCATGGTACATGTGGCAGACTCCGTTCGCCTTGTCGAGAATGTGGTCTATGTGCCTATAAAACTCAAAGTTATCATGAAAGAGTACTCCAAGTTACCTCAACCTATCCGACGTATTCACGCTCTCCCCACCAATAGTCAGACGAAGAACATTAGATCTGCAGTTCTTATAAAGTAGACCACGTCTGTCCTTTATAAGAACACTATCCGTCTTATCCATATGCAGCCGAAGACCCCATTTCCCAAAATACTCGTACAGAACTCCCAAATATTGGTTCATCCTGATGTCCAATCCCCTCGCCAGAGGGCCATTTGCCGCAATCAGTATGTCATCAGTATTTATGATGGTTTTTATACTTTTATTCTGGCTACGTTAGTAGACATCAATTTATGACAAAATGTTTATAATTTGCTTTGTTCTTAAAGATGTAGGAGCTTAGGTAATTATTTCATAGAACTAATTATTGATAATGATATAAAAGATATGTAAGTAAACAAGGGCAATTCCAAGTAAAATAACGCAGACATTATGAACAAAGGGTTGTAAATTAGTAAATATATTTTTTTATTTTCCCAGGATAATGAGTATGTTCCATGTGTAATAAAAATGAAGATAATATTTTAGTTATCAATCTTAAAACTAAGAAAATTAATTGTTATTGCTTAAAATATAAGATAAATATTTCTTTACTGATAAAAAATATTTCGTAGATTTTTCCGTTCTATCGGTTACCTTACTATTATTTACACAAAACAATCTGACAAACTAACTTACTTGACAAATTTACTTAATTCTTATGTTTGGATTTTATCCAACGGCAATATCGTTTACTCAAGCATGTAAGGAAAACATGTTCTAACTACAAATCGCACCTATACAAACGAAGCGTTCATCAGTACGACATCGATTTTATCAATCATTGAGTTTTGTTAAATCATTTAATCATTTTCATTGCATGATGAATAAAAGGCAATAAAAATTATGTTACATGAATGATGTGAATAAAATATTTTTGATCGCATAAATTATATCTACCCAAAATGAGCGTACGGCAGTATGAGCATGACATTGTTCAATATTGAGTTCTGTTGCATGATTATAAGTGTATAAGTATTTTAGTACATGACTTAATCATGAAAAACAATGACTGCAGTTCTCTGGTGCTGATATTGTTACCATGGGTTGCTTGGTGTGCTGATGTTGCGCTAGGTGTCTCCATGGACCGTAATGGTTGCGCCGTCCTCATTTTCAAAGAAATATGGGCCAATGATGCCTCCGCTCCACAAGCCGCACCAAACAGTCACTCGTAATGGTGCATTGGCTTCTGTAAGACTACGTTTAGGTTTTCTAAGCCTCAAATACGGCAATTTTGCTTATTACCGTACCCACCAAGATGAAAATGAGCTTCATCCGAAAAGATGATTTTAAATGATGATAAATTTCCAATAAATCCCAAAGTTGCTCAAACGTAAATCAATTCATTTCGTTCAGTGGAGATAATATACTGAATTTTATGACAAAATAGAATGACATAAGTATTTCCAGATTTAAAATAACCGCTGGTTATTGGGCCGATAGATGCCCCACCGTATAGTTTGTCAATTATTTTTTGTTTTCTAGATTTTTCTATTTTTTAAATATATTATATAAATATATGTTTTAATACAATTTTTTATTTAAAGTTTTTCTTTTTGACCGCCATTTTCATTTTTCTGGCACTAGATAATTTTCTTCTCGCCATTTCTCCTTAGATTTTCTTATGATTTTTGTTTATATAGTATTTTTTTTTTTTTTTTTTTTTTTTGATTTTTTGTGTCTAATTTTATTTAAGTTTTGTGTTTAGTTTAAAAGTGTTTTGTTAATTTAAACTTTATTCACTTTTTAGTTTTTTATTTATGTAATATTTTTTTATTTTTTTATATATATATGTACATAAAGGCAATTTTCCAATTTATGTTTAATAAAGTTTTGATTTTAGCCAATTTCGCATAATAAATTGGTAAAATTTCGACACGATCTTTTTTTCCTTTTCACTTTATAAAAAAGTTTAACAAGAATAGCACTATGTGCTATTTAAGAGGTACTGATTTTTTATGTATATATTCACACAGAATTTAAATTTTGTCTTTAAATTAAAAATTGTCTTCTTTATTAATAATATTCTTACATATCTCATTAGCAAAACATTTTATGTGTTTCCATTATGTTTTAAGTATTTTTGTTTTCGGATTTTCGAAATTAATTTGACATTTGTGTTGTAAACCAACAAACAAGCGAAATAAAATTTGAGTATAATCAAAAAATACAATTGAATTTTGGTTAAAACACAGTATATTGTATATGACAAATCCACAGTATATTGTATAATTAAATCCATTGTCAAGTAAAACTTGTGTTATTGTTCGTCGGGCAACAATTTAATTGGAGCATTTTACGATGTGTTCCGCCAATTTTGGGGCGTTTATTATAAGATCCTTATGGACTAATTTTACAATTACGTCTCGAAAGCTTCTTAGGTCTGCCAAATCGTGATATATTTTCGGTTTTCGGTTGTTGGTATAATTTCAAATAATCGTCTGTACAGTAGCACGACTGAATTTTATTGTCTTAGCAATTTTGTCATATGATTTATTTTCTTTTTGGAGATTTACTTTCATATTTTATACTGATATATGATCTCTTTTCGATATGATGTTAAAAGTATGCGATTATATTTCAAACGCAACAATTTCGTGTAAACGGCAAAGGTAATTGTGTAAACAAAGAATTAAAAGAAATCGTGAAAAAGTATTTATTAATACTTCTTGCAGAAAGAAATTGATTAAATAAAACTGAAACGATTTTTGTAAGTGTTTGTATTTTAACATAATTATTTTTTATTTAAAAAATGACGTGCAAATACATAATTTTTTCGAATTTGTCACTCACCATTATTGGAAGCTCCAGAGTCATGTTTTAGATCATAGATGTGTGCAGTGTTGCATAGAGAATTTTCGACATTATAATATCTGTTTGAGTTTTTCGAACATCAAAATGTATGGCATAACAACTTGTTTTGCGTAAAAATAGTTTTGTGGCGCAAAACACGTAAGTGGAAACGCACTATTAGTCTATTAGGCAACGCGTAAACCTTTTTTTTTTTTTTGGTTAGTTCTTGTGAAACCTCCCATTTTTCCGTTAAAATTGACTTAAGGTGCTGAATAGATGATGACTTCGTTTCTAGTGCTTGTATTTTTTATATACCCACAGGTGTTCAGTAAATTTAAGGTTGGTAGATTGAAGCGGCTACTCTAACTATGGTTAGACGTTATATGGCAGCCATAACCTCACCAACAGAAGAAGAATGTTTGAGGTTCATATTATGCATATAGGTATATTCAATATTCTGATGCAGCCTTTCGGCGCTTGTGAGAAATTACTTCTTTCAAATATAGAGGGACATTAAGTCAGTGGTTTAACGTGAGTACCTGCCCTAGGACGTTACTTCACGGTGCCAAAGCACGAGTGAATACAATGCGTCCACCAACGCCCCCACCTATGATTAGAATCACCAGTGAGTACCAATTTAAAGCCATGTTATTTGGACATGACCTCACACCTTGGTGAGGTGCCGGAGACTATCTAAACTCCTACCGATCTAAGGGTCACGGCACCCGCTTAAAAATGTAACTCCACACCGAGCCAGCATAGCTCTCCCCGCGATTTGGGTTTAAACCACATCCACCACCTTGCTCCCATAAAGGGGGCCTCACCATAGTCAGGCAGGAACCAAAATTTCTGGGGCTCCCGGCACCCGTGGCACCAGAATTAAGCCTCCGGTCAGGCCTCTTAGCATAAATGCTGTAAGTCCCAAACAACTTCGGACTGGTGACCGAGATGGGGCATACAACAAACAAGAAACACTCAAACAACACAACAATAAACGGAGCCACCCTCACGGGAGAACCCAAAGTGACATCGTGCGCCACGGACACAGTACACAAAAACAAGAACACAACCAGTCAAAAGTAGACCAGTACAAAAATACAACACCCAAAACTGCAGCCACAAATCAAGCCGCAAACAGCAGGCCGGGAAACAGCAAACAGCAGACAATCACAGCAAGCAGCATAACACACCAACCGTCAACACCCCAGCGGGACGCCAAGCTAGAAAAAGGCTAGCCAGGATACCGCTAAGATGGTGATGCAGGTTCAACCTCCGCTAAAAGTGCCGTCCTTCTACGCCTAAACACCTCAAGGGCAAAAACGCCCAGCCTACCATAAGTACGATCGTCCAACAATACCCTACTGAAATCCCACACCCCCCCAGTATGAGTAATACCCATACTATCTAAATCCCTAACGTCATCGTAGTCAGGGCACGAAGTCAGTACATGCCTCCAGTCCTCAATTCCCCTCCCACACCGACAGTCAGCTGATTCAGTCTGGCCAATTCGATTCAAAAATGCATTGAAAGAGCCATGTCCCGTCAGTATGAACCCCAGACTCAAGCCAAAGCCAAAGTCAGGGTGTTCCCGTACGAACGTAACGTCCGGAATAAATCCATAAGTCATCCTTCCCTTGTCGCTGTTCGTCCATCTCGTCTGCCACCTATCTACGAGGCACCCCTGCAAAAGGGCCTTATCCTATCTCTCCCATTCTCGAGCTCCGAAACAGAAAGCCAATCATTCGTCCCAAGTGGCAGTCCCCTCTTGACCCTGAAAGTAATGCTACGACGCACCACTTCCAAGTCAAGCGGTGGTACACCAACAAGAACTTGCAAAGCGTCGGTAGAGACTCTCCGACACACCGGAACACATACCAAGAGTGCAATTCTCTGACACGTGAGAACCTTACTCTTTCCAACAACAGACATGACCGTCTTATACCACACCGACGCGCCAAACGCCGCACAAGCGACGAAAAGCCCATCGTTATTATACGGACGGCACGCCTGCTGAGTCCCCAATCACTCCTCAATATGCGCCTAACCTTTCCAACAATAGCTGCCAGTTTATGCCTGGCATGGGTGAGATGAGCCAGGAAGCCCATACGCTCCCCTACAACTATTCCGAGGTACCTGACCTGAGTCACATAGCGAATGCTGTTGTCACCAATTCTAATGATTGGAGGTCGCCCGGTTGACAATATGCCCTTAAGCAACATCATCACCGTTTTATCCACTGCGACGTCCACACCAACCCCTACACCCCACTCACAAGTGATACGGATGGCCTGGGCACCCCTCCTCTCCAGATCAGCACGAGACCGGCCTTCGAGCAGGATGAGCAAGTCATCCGCATACGCACACAGTTTAAATGTCAGCCCGAGTTGTCTCAACAGAGTACCTATAATGAGATTCCAAAGCACATACTTCGAAGTTGACTGTTCGACAGAACTCTTCACATGCATCCAAGCGTCTTCGACGCATTTGCCCTCCCTAAAACCAAACTGGTAACATGAAGGGTCCTCGCTGTAGCATTCCTTGAGCCTGTACACCATGATTCTTTCCAGCACTTTTCCAAATACTGGCAAGAGGCTGATGCCCCGATAAGGGTGAGGATTACTCTTCACTCTATCAGGCGATTAAAAAAGTACCACAACACGAGCACATTTCCATGCCTTCGGGAAGTAGCCTTCATTAATGCACTTACCGTACACCACCTCCAGGTATTCAGGGATGGCCTTCCAGATGTTCTTACACATCTCTCCGGTCAACCCATCCAAACCTGGGGACTTCCTTCTTCTCACCCGACAAAAACAGTCATCTACTTCTGACCTCTCCAAATTTGGAGGGTCAGCAACCTCCACCGGTGCCGGAGGATAGCTGCCTGACTCCGTTCTTGGAAGACATCCAACAATGCGTCCGTGCAGTCCCTCCATGAAGACAACACGGTGTCGCCAACATGGAGGCATCCTATGTCCACCTGACTCTTTCTACCCCTGCAGGTACGGTAAACCCCAGGGGTCATCCCTATTGTCCTGTACAAATCTCCTCCACTCGCCCTCCTTAACTGTAACAATCATGTCCTTGTACGTCTTAAGGCTGCCAAGATAATCAGTCCTACGCTGAGCTAGATCTTCAGCATTGGTACGCCTACCCCTCTGGAAACGTCTCCGGAGGTGTCGAACGCGCCGCCGCATCGTCTCTAACTCAGGGGTCCACCATTTGACCCTCTTGGGCTTCGTGTAACTAGCTCGGCCAAACAGTGCATCATTCATCGCAGATGCCGTCCGGAAAATCTTGTCAACCTGGTCGTCAATCGTAGCAGCCTAAAGTCTTCAATTGGCACCGATGACAATGCCTCCCTAAAACAGTGCAGATAATGGTCCCAATCCACGTCACGCGTTCGCCATCGTAAAACGCCACAAGTCTCCCTAGTCCGTTGTGGACAAGTAACCATAATCTCGATGAGATTAGGGTCACTTATCCCCCAATCGTCACAAACTCTCCAACTGAAGTCTAAGGCAGTAATTGCCACCCCATTCGCAGCCGTCACGTCAATGTCACTGACGCCCATTGGCCCATCGAAAGTATATAGCTCACTCGGCTCATTCAACACGCTCAAATCTTGCGAGAGCAACCATTCACTAAGCACTCTTCCTCGTATAAGGTTCGGATGTCCAGACCCAAGTCTGGAGATCTTACTGAACCACATACGAGAGGAGGCGTTCGCGTCTAGGCCGAGGATAACCGGAACACTACTCGTCGCGAGTAGTACCGTATCCATATACCCTAGATAGGGTTCCAATGAAACGCCAGGCCTACAGTAGATGCTATTCAGAAACATCTCCCCAAACCACCTTTTTACCCTAACACAAACCCCAAGCTGGCTATCAACTAACTTCGTACAGTCCACGTCGCTGTCCCTAACTATAATCGCAGCCTTTCCCACACCGTCAGTAAATACGTGCATCCTCCCCGGAATCCCCCTAACATCACCATTTGAAAAGTACGGCTCCTGGATCAGGGCAAAACTAGCGTCCAGCTGACACATAGCTTGCCCGAACTCGCACGTCACCGCCTTCGAGCGCTGATAATTTAGCTGCAAAATCGCAACTCCATTAATGTCTGGCGTTCGCCCTGGAAACCATAGCCGAGTACGTGGGACACGCAAACGACAGCATACTATGGTCCGCTGGCAGGGCCCTCATCTCGCAGTTACGGCACCTCACCAGGTTAACACAACGGCAGGCCAGATGTCCCATCATCCCGCACGTTCTTCACATGTCCTGCCTCATCCTGCACTCACGCTGCAGGTGGTCAAAGCCGAGGCAGCGGTAGCAGTGCGGGATCACATCCTGAGGCCGCAACCTGAAGCTGAACCACTTCACATAGATCCTGCCGACATCAAGAAGCGCGTTCGCAACACGCTCACTGCACTCCAGTACAACGCTGACCTGTCCGGCAGGGTCAGACCTCCAGGGACTGGTTACCAGACGAACGCTCCTCTTAAACACCTCATAGCTCATACGCTCCTTCAGGTTCATCTCGAACAACTCAGACATAAATTCGTCGGGAGTGATCGCCGCGTGCACTCCGGTAACCACCATCCTTGGACCAAGCTTATCGCTGACAGTCACCTCCAGGCCGACCTCCTCAAACTTTTTGTTTGAGGCAATCTTCGACCTCTCCGCCACCGAAGGTGTACGAATAACCGCATCACTGGTCCTCTTCAGCGGCCGCATCTCGTGCACTCTAACTCCAAGGGTGGGTCCGACCTGTTCGACGACCTTACTCACTACCTCCTTGGAAGTTGCGCCCTTCTTCTTGTCACGAACAACCACCGACCAGGTTTCCACAGGCTTGCCCTCACAACCGCAGCAATCGTTGGGGCCTGAGCAACAGGCCTAGCAGCGGGAGCTGGCACTGTGGTCACCGACTGAACCGGCCTGGGAGACTGGAGGATGTCCAGCCTACCCCTCAACCGCTCATTGTCCACCAATAGTCTCATTACCAACTCCTCGTATCTACCAGCCTGGCTCATGAGTCTGCCCATCGTCTCCACACTCAAATTCTCACCGAACAGCACCTCACGGAACCTGTCAGTGACAACCTCAACATCAGCTACAGTCACACCAGCATCACAGCCAATAAGAAAGGCGGCAGCCGAAGCCACAGCCCTTTTACGCTGTCTGCTCTCCCTGCCAACAGATGGAAACGGGGAAAACGCAGCAGAGAAACCACCACCAACCGCAGAGCTATCAGAGATAGCAGCAGCAGCACCAGCATCCGACGTAGTACAAACACCAGAACCAGCAACACCACCAGCAACACCATCAATAGCACCACCAGCAGCACCACCAACACCAACACCACCACTAGTACTACCACCAGCAGCAGCACCAACAGCAGAACCGCGACCAGCACCACTCTTAGCCACATCAGCAGCAGCAGCAGCATCAACAACAGCAGCAGACTTAAAACGCTTGGTGGTCGCCTTACCACCATTCGCCTTAACTTCAGCCTCAGACCCCGAACTGCTCAGTTCGTTCTCCGTATGACGGAGACGAGACATCGCAGGTGGAGGGGGCCCCATAACCTCATCAGTGACTGCCCCAGACGCAGCGTCAGAGGCATCACCCTCCGCCGTCTTGTGAAGTTTCCCCGCAGGAGGCATAATAATAAAATTCAAAATTTCAAAATCCAACGACTCACCAAAGTCAAAATAAACACAGCCGACAGGAAGTCAATTAACACAGCAAAGTCCGTCACCAATTCCAAATAAACACGCCCGAAACCGAAAAACAACCCGAAAATCAATGTCCAATAAACACGCCGAACCGTCAACAAAACACACTCTGGCAGCACCAAAACCCACCGCACGAGTATGGTAACTCCACTCCGTTAGTCCTATCTAACCTCACTTCTTCAAATTGCTACTTACATTGAAGTCAAAAACTGAGACACCACAGAATTACCCCTGGGAGTCTCAACTTTATAACAACAACTCTTCACAATTTATCACTAACACTTGCAAAGCACTCGGTTTTCACAGTTTGAAACAACTCAAAATTTTCTGCTTTGAAAAAACACGTCTTTACAATCCGACAGCCAAACTAGAAGTGATAGAGGGACATATGCGGATTCATCATTCCGATTATGAACTTTAACCTACCCACGCACATTTTCCGACATGCACACTATACCATGACTTATTCACCGCCGTGTTAAACAATAGATTTTAGATTTTATGTATTAAAGCAGAATTGTGTGTTTTTGATACTTTAAATATTCCAAAATATTTGAAAGCGAAATGTAATGGAAATTAAATTCATAAATTTACTAGATAAACCGTCTTCGGAACCATTTTTCAGGGAGATATTTAGAAGAGTTATATTGTGTTGTTTTAACCTTTTTAAAACGTTTGAGTTCTTTTTAATTGCGCCAAAATAAACACCACATTGTTGTTGTTTACAGTTTTGATTTCATCACTTTATCTCTTACATCGTTAATCTTAATACAACAACTTAATATTCGTTTATATAAAACGTTTATTTAGGCTTAAACACGACTTTATTTTATGACAGCAAAACGATAACTAACTATTTATGCATAAGGCACCACCTTTTATATACAAGTTAAATTACTTCCGAATGTTCTTGTTCTTGCTACAACATTAGAATTATTTCCGTTAATTCAAATGTAACGAACAAAGATGGTCGAATCGGCAGTGCTGCCAAATATACAAATAAGTACGACATTGACAGGGTGACACATTAATACCGAATATACCAAAATCACACAGTACAGTTTTAAAGGCGCTTGTGTATTCTCTTTTTAGGCATTTTTATTTTTGGTAACGATATGTTTATTTTTTATTAGTTAATATTTAAATTAAAAAAAAATATCTTCTTTGAAAAATTGAAGAAGTTCTCATATCGAGCTGTATTCAGTTGGGACTTTTTGTTTAGTTTTTGTAATTATAGATGTCCACTGAATAAAATAGTACGTCGATATGCTGATTTACTTACACTTACCCCAGCTAAATGCTTAATTATAGCGATCCAGTGAGTGAGTACCGTTAAAGCTGAGCAGAGGCTTCTTTTGGAATTTTTTTTTTTTAGTTTTCACGATTTTTTGGATAATTTCTTACCATATTATGGATCTGTCCGATTTTTTTTTAGTGATTTTCCGATAAAAATATCTTTCAAAGTGGTAAACATAAATTTTTTCCGAGAAGCTTTAGATCTTTTGCCCACCCGTTTTAGTTTAGTAAACTGTAGTCCCTAACGTTAGCTTTAATTTTATTCAATTTTTATAAAGGTTTATTGCAACATACGACCGATCTCAATGAATACTGAAAGTGGACTAGAAAGATGAAAAGAAGTACCAAAACGATGAGCTTGGGTTTAATTTTGAGTTTAATTTATCAATTAAAGTATCTGCTATTCATCTGAAAAAATGACTTATTTTTTCCTTATTCGCAATTTATGGTACTTAAAAAAATAAAAATAAGGCAGTTCTATCTTGTTGAACCGGAGTGTATTCCCCAAAATTCTATTTTTTGACAGAGACTATTTCACCTGGATGAAAGAGACTATTTCACCTGGATGAAATAGTCTATTTTTTGCGTTTTTGTTGTTTTGGATAAGATTTTTATCTTGCACTACTTGTCGTAGTTCTTTTACTGCCGCCAATGAATCATTTTTGAAATCATTTATTATATCAATGGCCTTTCTCTAAGCGATAGAATGAATTGTATTATTGTATTTAAAGGTTGAAAGAAATAGTAACCAAGTGGTATCATTCAAATTTTGTTGTACTTTAACACACCGAGCGATTTCCAAAAGAGCGGAGTGAAATCTTTCCACCTGACCATTGCTCTTGCTATGCATTGGTGGAACAAAAAATTGATGAATATTAAAATGATCCCTCAAGCATGTTTCAATCATACTTGACTTAAACGCTTATTTATTGTCTGAAATAATTAATTTCGTTCTTGTAAAGAATCTGAAGCAGAGCTGTCTTGAGATCCACTCATGATCTAGAATTCAAAGGAATGAAAACACCCAATTAAGAGATCTTATCCAAACATGTATAAAAAACTGTTCATGGGTAATCAAGATATCCATGTGAAGTATTTTACTAGGATATGAGGATATGCATGTACATAGGTATTGCCGCTATTCCCACATTCTGAGGTTTCCTTTGATACCCTTTTTTTTGCGTAACCTACAACTGGATATTACGTACTTCAACATATTCTTTATTCCTGGAAAATAATATTCCGAAATAGTTTGTAGGAAATTTTCTCAGAGCGATTTATGTGCTCTATTATGTTCAGTAGTAACAACATCTCACTAATCATCCGCTTTTATTACATTCATTACTAATTTTTCGGTGTGAAGAAATGTTGTGGATGTAAAGTGCAAAATAAGGATCAGCAAAGATCACAATGAAAAATATTGGTAACAGCTGGCTTTACAGCATCCTTTAGTTATGCCAATAGTTTCTCTACTTAAATTACAATGTGACAAATCGTCTAAACAATATTCTCCTACTCTGGGAATTATTGCTAGATTTTGAGATCACGAATTGATTTTTAAAGTGGTTGGCCAGATATTTTATAGAAGTAATGCCCTTTGAAAGCGATATCTCACTATGTGCCATTTGACTGCTATTGTCGTGTATTTGGTTTATAGGTTGACGTGAAAGGGGGTCAGTGACGATATTTTCTTTAAAAGGCTTGTAAAAGAATTTTGGTAGAAATTCTCCAATAAATGATCGACATCTCTGCATTTAAGAGTTCGGATTTCTGGAGGATATTGCAAAAGTTAAAGGTTGATGGTCAGTATACCAGTAATTCCATGCGAGTACTGTCTAAGGCTTTTCAGAGCCCAAACAATTGTTAGCAATTCCCTTTCGCTTGTTGCATAGGTAGCCTCAACCTTCGAAAGTGTTCTCAAAATTATTGTGATCGATATCCCGTTCAGCAACAAAAGTGCAGCTAGTGCCACTGATGATGCATTGGTTGTTAATTCAAATACGGCTTCACAGTCAGAATATGTTAGTAAGACATCTTCCGAAGCCAAGATTTTCTTCAACTTTTCAAATCCTAACAATGCTTCGCTATCCAATGCTTCACGGACTTTACCTTGTCCGGACATGCTTTTAAGCCCCCTCTAGTTACAATCAAACCAAGAAACTGAATTTATGTTCCAGAGAACTTTACAATCCTCATACCGGCCGATTCAAGCTTCCTAAGAACAATATTTATGTGCTTCAAGGGACTATATTCGTCGGAAGAACAGATTATTACACCATCCATATAAATATCTTCACGCAAAATATCATCAATAGCTCTCTGAAAAATACTAGGCGCATTTCGTAGACCAATTGGTAACCTGTAAAATTTATATTTTCCATTTTTAACACTGAAGACTGCTTTTTCCCTATTCCTTTCAGCGAGTTTTATCTGGTGAAAATAAGATTTAGGGTCCAAAGCTAAAAAAACCTAGATTTACACAAGTTATGTAAAATTATTGATATATCGGCCATTGGGTATCTGCCACTCATAGTTCTTTCGTTAAGCTTCCTGAAAGCTTTGGATAATCATTGCTTTGGGTTTTCAAATTCAATCCCTTCTTTGTAACTACATGTAGTGGGAAATTATAAGAGATGACATTAATATTTGAAAAAATAACACTGGTCTACAGCAAAACAAGCGTCTAAATAAAACTATGTTGAATATTATTACTACTATTATTATTATTATTATTATTATTATTATTATTATTATTATTATTATTATTATTATTATTATTATTATTATTATTATTATTATTATTATTATTATTATTATTATTATTATTATTATTATTATTATTATTATTATTATTATTATTATTATTATTATTATTATTATTATTATTATTATTATTATTATTATTATTATTATTATTATTATTATTATTATTATTATTATTATTATTATTATTATTATTATTATTATTATTATTATTATTATTATTATTATTATTATTATTATTATTATTATTATTATTATTATTATTATTATTATTATTATTATTATTATTATTATTATTATTATTATTATTATTATTATTATTATTATTATTATTATTATTATTATTATTATTATTATTATTATTATTATTATTATTATTATTATTATTATTATTATTATTATTATTATTATTATTATTATTATTATTATTATTATTATTATTATTATTATTATTATTATTATTATTATTATTATTATTATTATTATTATTATTATTATTATTATTATTATTATTATTATTATTATTATTATTATTATTATTATTATTATTATTATTATTATTATTATTATTATTATTATTATTATTATTATTATTATTATTATTATTATTATTATTATTATTATTATTATTATTATTATTATTATTATTATTATTATTATTATTATTATTATTATTATTATTATTATTATTATTATTATTATTATTATTATTATTATTATTATTATTATTATTATTATTATTATTATTATTATTATTATTATTATTATTATTATTATTATTATTATTATTATTATTATTATTATTATTATTATTATTATTATTATTATTATTATTATTATTATTATTATTATTATTATTATTATTATTATTATTATTATTATTATTATTATTATTATTATTATTATTATTATTATTATTATTATTATTATTATTATTATTATTATTATTATTATTATTATTATTATTATTATTATTATTATTATTATTATTATTATTATTATTATTATTATTATTATTATTATTATTATTATTATTATTATTATTATTATTATTATTATTATTATTATTATTATTATTATTATTATTATTATTATTATTATTATTATTATTATTATTATTATTATTATTATTATTATTATTATTATTATTATTATTATTATTATTATTATTATTATTATTATTATTATTATTATTATTATTATTATTATTATTATTATTATTATTATTATTATTATTATTATTATTATTATTATTATTATTATTATTATTATTATTATTATTATTATTATTATTATTATTATTATTATTATTATTATTATTATTATTATTATTATTATTATTATTATTATTATTATTATTATTATTATTATTATTATTATTATTATTATTATTATTATTATTATTATTATTATTATTATTATTATTATTATTATTATTATTATTATTATTATTATTATTATTATTATTATTATTATTATTATTATTATTATTATTATTATTATTATTATTATTATTATTATTATTATTATTATTATTATTATTATTATTATTATTATTATTATTATTATTATTATTATTATTATTATTATTATTATTATTATTATTATTATTATTATTATTATTATTATTATTATTATTATTATTATTATTATTATTATTATTATTATTATTATTATTATTATTATTATTATTATTATTATTATTATTATTATTATTATTATTATTATTATTATTATTATTATTATTATTATTATTATTATTATTATTATTATTATTATTATTATTATTATTATTATTATTATTATTATTATTATTATTATTATTATTATTATTATTATTATTATTATTATTATTATTATTATTATTATTATTATTATTATTATTATTATTATTATTATTATTATTATTATTATTATTATTATTATTATTATTATTATTATTATTATTATTATTATTATTATTATTATTATTATTATTATTATTATTATTATTATTATTATTATTATTATTATTATTATTATTATTATTATTATTATTATTATTATTATTATTATTATTATTATTATTATTATTATTATTATTATTATTATTATTATTATTATTATTATTATTATTATTATTATTATTATTATTATTATTATTATTATTATTATTATTATTATTATTATTATTATTATTATTATTATTATTATTATTATTATTATTATTATTATTATTATTATTATTATTATTATTATTATTATTATTATTATTATTATTATTATTATTATTATTATTATTATTATTATTATTATTATTATTATTATTATTATTATTATTATTATTATTATTATTATTATTATTATTATTATTTTTAAAAAGGTAATTCCGAAAAAAAAATCAGCTCCATTTGCGCAAAAAATTTACATAATCAAAAAATCAAAACAGTATCAATATCAATAGTTTTGTTCTTATATTATTCTTCAGTATTTTCTTCGTTTCGTCCTTCGTTAAATTATATCACCTCTCTGTTCTGGATTCTCCAATGGGATTTGGCTTGTTCCAATTATCTTCCTCTCATTGGGCTTTGGCCAATAACTGTGAGTGTTTCTAGAATTTGTTTAAATTTAAAATTTAAATTTATTCCTATTTAAAGGTTATTATGTCCTTTATTTTTATTTCACTTTTTATTTCGGACTTAAATATACTATGTCCTTTTTATTTTTAAATTTATTTTTGATTTCACTTTTTAGGATGCTGTGTCCTTTCTTTCAAGTTTATACCTTTTCTAATATTTCGTTGTTAAGGTGTAGCGTTATTGTGTGTACGAATGAACTGTATTATTAAAACATTTCCCTATGACCTGTAGGCGCGGTGCTTGGAAAGCTTGTTTTGGGCTAAGCTCGCCTGATTGGTGGGGAGTTCTTGAACTCACAGGCGTAAACTAGCTACACGATAGAAAAAAATACTCTTTCCAAGACTATGAATAATTAACTAACCGGGCTATTGAGTACGTTATCTTATCAAATGTTATCTTATTAGTGACTGATTTTATTGTCACCATGAACACCTTTTCAAAATGTATTCCACCCTCGTATACATAAGATACTACGGTGTCCATTAAATTTAGTTTTAGTATCCTCCCTAAATAGTATTCAAGCCATTAAGAAGTCATCCGTACACTTAAGCTTATTTTCCACATTTCCATTTAAATAAAAAAAATCTACTCTGTTCTATTTATAATTAACACAATTATTCTTAATTTATTAAAACCAATATCTTCATATTATGTAAAGGACTCTAAAGTATATAAATATCTAAGGCGTTGTAAAAATTATTAAGTAAAATAGAAGTAGTTAAATAGAAATATAATATATATATATATATATATATATATATATATATATATATATATATATATATATATATATAAATTTATATATATATATATGTATTGCATTTAAATGATTTATTATATATATATATATATATATATATATATATATATATATATATATAAATCATTTAAATGCAATTCTGATAATATTAATCTTTAAAATTCAATTTTAAGTTATAAATATTTATACAAATATTAATCGATCGCATGTTAAAGATATTGCATATTATGACTTACGATTTTTGTTTGTTACTTTTTAAAATTTGACCTCTTACAAACTGCTTTCCTTCTTTTCTTTCTTCATGTATCGGTATGTTGAGCTCAAGCCACTTAAAGAAAAATAAATAAAAAGCCATTAGTGTAAGTGAAAAGCAAAATTCTTAGAAATAATACACATATTTTTAACATGCTATATTGCTACTAGATTAATAATAAAATTAATTTGATAGATATGAACAATAAACGAGAAAATATTTAATTATATATATAAATTAAAGCATCATTATTAATAATTTTCCTTTTCTTAAAGAATGCATTACTTTAGTATCATCATCACCATAAATATAAGTAATAATGTTATTAACATAAACAAAGTAATCTAAAAGATAAAGAAGGAAACAAAACTTAACATAAGATCTTTTACACTGTTAGGTAGTTAATTTTAATAAATGTTAATAACGTATCTTATTACTAATGTTAAACAAATTGTTACTTCTTCATTTTATTACATATGGATTTAAATCATTCTTATCTTTTTTATGTCTATATTTTTATATACATGTTCTTAACATTTAACCAATCCGTGACGTCACTGTTTTTATTTATCCTCTTTTTGTTGTTATTCATTCCATACGAATAAAAATATGTAACAGTGGAGCAAATTTAACTATTGTAAGGTTTTAAACAAAATTCCCATTATTATTTAATTGCGATGATACTCCAATCTCGATTGCACAAGTTCCTCAGGAATAATGTCTTTGTATATTGTATTGAAATCTTTAACGGTTGGAACGATTGAACATCACTAACTGCCTGTATTGATCATATATTTAAATTAGATAGAGTGACGAATGGTATTTATGTTGAATATTTGAGTAACATCTTCATGTTTCTATATTATTTCAAACGAAATTAACAAGGTAGACTTGTAGCAGCCTTTCGTTTGAGGTTATGATATTAGTTCAATTAATGTACACTGTAGCACTTGAAACTTTTAATTCTTATTCGGCATATCAAATATTTAATACATTAAGCGCTATAATATTTTTAGAGACAAAATATTTTCAAAATATATTTATTAACATATATTAAAATCCTAAAAAAATTTGAAAATTAATTGACCAATTCTATCACACTAAAGAAAACTTACCAATACATCTATTGGGTTTTATACACAAAAATTAAATAAAATAAAATACTTGATTGCGCACTTTTTTCTCTTTTAATTCAAAAATTATTCTTAAAATGGTTGAATTTACTTTTAATTTCTATTCTTCTCTTAAAGATTTTGAAAATTTAAGTTTAAAATTGTTCACTTTAATTTTTTTTTTTTTTTTAATTATAATGAGCAATATACTATTTTCAAACTATTCTAAGAAAAATTAAAAGAATACCGCTTCTTTAGCCTACCAGTCACGCTTTTATAAGCTCGTGTGGTCTCATAACTTAAAACGGTACGCACTTATTGTTGTAATTTAATGTTGGTGTAATAAATACTCTTGTTATCGATTAAACAGGGTGGTTCATTTAAGTGCAATATTATGTTAAGTTTTAGGGATAAGATAATATAATATTTGTTTATAGTTTAAGAACCACTGTATAATAATAATTAATGTTAAATAACGTTAATTCAAAATAATAAAATAATTAAAAAAATAAGGATTAAATTAGTTTATTAATTTATTAATTAATATATCTATTTAATAATTTATTACTTATTTATTCTTTTATAAAATATTATAATTTTAAGCTATACTTTCGAATGCATAAGATTTGAATATGATTGCTTATATAAAGAATGAATGAATGCTTGTTTTATAAAGAAAATCTGTAACAAACCCTCTTTGTAACGCTAGTTTAGTGAAAATAAGGAAAGCAAATTTTCATATCCCATTCACCTCTTCGTGGGGCACGACCACTCCCTGAGTACTATTTTAATTGAGAATTAAGTGGTTTTAAACCTTTTGCATGGTATGTACCAATATATTTCCCTGAAAGAGTCTCAAGCTCATAATAAGATGTTCCTATTCTCTTTCTTATCCAGCATTTAACATATGGCGGATTCAATTTTGCGTTAAGACCCTTTTTCATGTCCGATTGCTGAAAACTTTTTCTAAGAACTTCCTCACCTTTCTTATATGCAATATCTCTACTTCTGAGATTATAGGTTTTCGATGCTTTCTCATGAGCTACTAACAAATTTTCTCTTACTTTCTCATGCAAGTTTGACATTCTAAAATCATTCGGAACATAAGCAAACTGACCTTCATTGATATAACATAGTCTCTTCATAACATTATAGGTTGATCCGTGTGTAATCATATTATAACCAAAAACACAAAAGTATGGTGAACATTTAATCGCTTCATGGTAGTCACTCCTCAAAATACTTGCTATTTGGGAAACATATAAGTCCCATCTATCCTGTTTTTCTTTCAATAAAATGCGTAATTTGACTAAAAATTCACGATTAGTTCTCTCAGAAACATTAGCTTGCGGAGAGTATAAAGCAGTTCTAATGTGTTCAATGCCATGAGATCTAAGAAAGTTTGCCATTTCTAATGACACAAACTGTTTTCCATTATCCGAATGGATAAATTGTGGAATACCAAAACAATGAAAAACACTTTCCTCCAAAAATTTGATAATGACAAAACTTGTAGACTTCTTTAGAGGTCCTAGGATGTGGTCCTAATAAGTCCAAATATATTCTCTGGAAAGGTCTTTCTGTTATTATTTGTTTACCCATTGGTGGTCTAAGGATTTGGTTCGGTGGTTTAACAAGCTTACACTGTTCACAGTTAGACACAAATTGTTTTACATCCTGTGACATATTTGGCCAAAAGTATTTTTCTCTGATTCTATTGAGAGTCTTAGCATAACCTCCATGACAGGACAAAGTATTGTGGTTAAGTTCAATAACTTGCTCGCAAAGTTCCTTTGGTAATCACAGTCTCCATAATGATAATTCATCTACAAATTCACCCTTCCTAAACTTAACTCTTTGATGGATGTATCCATCAGAAACTATAGTGTCGGGAAAAATATCAGGGTTCCTTATAATCTCATCCTTGTGCATTCTGATCAATTTCATCTGGTATTACTGGAATAGATAACTCATCTACCTCTAGCCTAGATAAAGTATCAGGAACAATATTA
The DNA here is from genome assembly GCA_023159175.1 of Wohlfahrtia magnifica. NCBI lineage: Eukaryota > Metazoa > Arthropoda > Insecta > Diptera > Sarcophagidae > Wohlfahrtia > Wohlfahrtia magnifica. The sequence goes on along the minus strand of JAKWBJ010000322.1, from coordinate 83,752 downwards.
GCCGAACCTTTTCTATATTCTATATCGAAATCAAAGCTCTGTAGCTTTAAACTTCAGCGTCCTAAGCGGGCAGATAAATCCTTTTGGGACATTAACCATCGGAGACTTGAATGATCAGTAACGATTTTAAAAGGTATACCTTCGACATATGGACGAAATTTCTTCAGACATACTATTGCGGCTAAGCATTCTAATTCTGTGACCGTATAATTCCGTTGATTCTTGTTTAGCTTTTGGGATATGTATGCTATTGGATGCTCCTTTCCTTTCTCATCTGTTTGTGATAGAACACCACCAACATATACACGTGACGCATCACATTATATAACAAATGGCTTACTAAAATTAGGTTGTATAAGCACAGGTGCAGAGGTTAACGCTTCTTTTAAATTAGTAAATGCTATTTTCGCCTCAGGTGTGACACAAAATTCTTTTCGCTTTTTCAAACAATCAGTCAGGGGCGCAGCTAGGTCTGCAAAATTGGGAATAAATTGACGATACCATCCAGTCATACCTATATATCATCTTATCTGCCTGGCACTCTTTGGTAGTGGAAAGTCTACTATTGCTGCTATCTTAGACTGATCTGTCTTCAAAGAACCTTGTCCAACAATATAACCTAAATATTTAATTTCCTTCTGACAAAAACGGCTTTTCTCTATATTGATGGTTAGGTTTGCATTTTTAAGACACTCGGCCACTTCCCGCAGCACACCAATGTGTGTTCTGAAATCCTTTGTACAAACTAACAGATCATCTAGGTAAATGAATACGTTTTCACGGAGTCGACTAGGTATAGTCTTGTCCATTAAGCCACTCATTCGTTGTGCGGCGTTACATAGACCAAAAGGCATAACTGTAAAATGGTACAGTGGCCTACCAGGTACTGCGAATGCCGTTTTCTCTTTAGAATACTCATCTAGAAGTATTTGCCAAAAAGCATCTTTCAGATCAATACCTGTAATATAGTGAGTATCCTGTAATCGACTCAGAAGACTATTAATATGAGGCAGTGGGTATGTATCTTTTTTCGTCAATGAATTCAATCTATAAGAATCGAGACAGAGTCGTACTTTACCAGGTTTTCTCACTAAAACAATTGGACTACAGTATGGGCTCTTACTATCTTCAATTACTCCTAAACTTAACATACGATCTAATTCTTTATATGCCTCTGCTTGTTTGGGTGGAGATAACGGATAATGTTTGAGTTTAAATGGAGGAGAAAAACCTGTGCCAATAGAATGATCGACAATAGAAAATTCGACCTAAACCTAATTTGCTGAATGAAGGAAACTTTTCTATAACTCTTCTCAATTCGTGAAGTTCTAAGTCTGTTAGGCTGTGAATATTACTTTAATTATTGGCACAAAATGTTTCACTACCTAATGAAATTTCTGATACAAAGAGTTGTGGTGCTATATCAAAACTTTTCCAAAAATTAATTCCTAAATAGACTGATTGTTTTAAATTTGGTGGTAAATAATATAAGATATTCTTTGAAATGTTATTATAAGTTGTCGGTATCTCTACAAATCCAATAACATTCTGTTTACTAGCATCTGCTGTACTAACTTTACAATAAATTAGTGTATAGTCTAAACTAAGCTGCTTTAAAAGTTGGATGCAGTTATTTCCTAAGACATTAAATTAATTTTTGCGTAAGGTGTTTTATCTGAAAGTTCAATAATTATTGTCGATTCTATAACTTTGGCAAATGTTCTTCTCATGCGAAACCTTTCCCTACATTTCCTGATTTTCTTTGGAACAAATCTTTCTTTAACTAATTTATTTCGAGCACTATCATATCTTATTTTTCTTTGATGAAATGAGTCGATATCCTCAGCATCAGCTTGTATCATTTTATCTATTGCTTTCATAATATACTCCTTATCCTTTTCATTGCTTTGGTCGTCATCTATTAATTTCGAGGGATTTTCAGTGGTGGACGAGAAACCCTCTCTTACTCGCACCTGTTCCCGTTTCCCGAGTGTTTCTTACATTGAAGTGTGGTCACATTCTTCTCACCACATCTAAAACAAAACAGACTCCTCTTTTCCGAAGGACAATCACAAAATGAATGACCGATTTGGTCACAATTCCAGCACTTAAAATGACGTGTATCGATCTCTTTCTTTTCCTTCCTCTGGTGACCTTGATAGCGAAATGCGGCTATTTCTTTTACATCGTCTTCGGTTTCACTCTTAGTGACATCATTTGCTTCTATTTCACAGACCTGCTTCTTTTGAAATCTATTTTGTTGCTGTCTTATAACAAACTTCTCAGCTCTTCTTGCTGTCTCTCTCAGGTGTTCTAAACTGAACAGGTCTGTAGCGAATAAAAGTGTTCCTAAGGACTCTTTGACATTGTTTTTAATTAAATCTATTAACTTTGCTTCGCTCATCGTGAAAGACGAGAATTCATGGACCCCATAGCAGAAAAATAAACATCAAATGTTTCCTTAGATATTTCATATATATATTTCATATATATATATATATATATATATATATATATATATATATATATATATATATATAGGAACCGTATATATATATATATATATATATATATATATATATATATATATATATACGGTTCCTTGGGCAAAGTTTCTTATAACTTAACTTATATATATATATATATATATATATATATATATATATATATATATATTAATAATAAGAAACTTTGCCCAAGGAACCGTACTACTAAAATTAATTCTGATATTCCGTATTTTGACCAAAAAGTCAAATTTTGAAAAATCCCACTTTGACACATTTAAAGAACCCCAATCGAGTCTAAATATATGACCGACCCCACCCATGCTAGAGGCATACCCCCTGGAACCTCCCTGTCGGGGTTCCCATACGAGTTTGTGAAATTTCTGAAAAAAAATTTTTACATTGGAAGATGTGAATGCGATTTAAAGGCATCTGTATGTACATTCAGATTGGTTCCAGAACGCCTCAAAGAGTTTATGCACGATCAACATAATCAGAGGAGACCAACAGTCGTTGCATTTGTGATGGAAAATGAAGATCAAGGAGCACCGGTTAGTTCATCAATGCCAACAATGCATCCCGATGATTTAACATAAGTACCGCCATCGGTTGAAGAAGATATAGATAGAAGCAATGGTCCACAATACACAGAAAGATACGATTGTTTTAACTTAGACTTGATGTGTGACAGATTTTATGTGCCTGATAGAGTAGCATCAGCATTGGGAACCACTCTTTTGCAAAATTTTAAAATGAAAGATCAGCATGGCGAACCTCTCATCATGAATAAATCGAAAGTTCGCAGAGAAAAACACAAATGTAGGCGACGAGTGATTCGCAAACGTTTAAACGACACTAATTTGTTAGCGTTTTCATTCGATGGTAGAAAAGATTATACTGTAACGAGAGATAAAATTGATGGGAAGTATCATACTAGGATGGTAAAAGAACCGCATCTTGTTATTTTGAGAGCACAAAATTCTCAAGTAATTGGTTACGTAAGACTGGAACATGAAACGGCTGAATACAAAACAACCAAATTAAATGATTTTTTCAACTATAAAAATATATACATAACTGGATGCATTAATTGGTATACGCACTGATGGTGAGCCCACAAACACTAGGCTATACGGTGAAATTATATGACGCTTTGAATTACTGTTAAAAAGACCATTGCATTGGTTCATTTGCCTTCTACACTTCAACGAACTTCCGTTTCGGCATATGTTTTAAGCTTTGGATAAATCAACCAGCACTGTACCAAGATCGGTAATCAGAAAACTGAGCAAATAAATCGAAACATGTGAAATTCTTCCGGTAAGTAATTGCTATCACTCATTTATTATAATTGTCAACCGTTTTAAATTATTTGACTACTTTATTTTACTATTTTCAGGTGGTGGAAGGCGTTGAGAAAATTGCGTTGAAAAATATGCCCCCTGCTCCAGAAAAAATGGATTTTTCCACCGATTCGAAGTACTTATACGACATTGCCTATGCAATTTCTAGCGGTGTGGTTTCGGTTGATCTGGGTAACATCAAACCGGGGAAAATTGTACATTCTCGCTGGCTCACCAAGGCCGCTAGATTATTACGACTATATGTGTCAACGGAAAATCCATCCGAAAATTTACGGAATCTGGTTGAATTTATAATTAATTTTTATGTGCCAATATATTATATTTCAAGTTCATTAGTTGGTCATGGTTTCTATAACCTCCTGTACGCTGTATTGTCAATCAAGTAATTAAAGATAATTCATATTATATGCATTCGGAAAATATCTTGCTCTCAATGTTGTTTGATGATAGCAAAGAAAAGCGAGACTGTGCTATAAAGAAAATTCTACGCTATCGAACCGATGTTGAAGACCCAACGGAACTTAGAGTTTATAAAAAACCAGATAGAAACTTTCATTGAACAAATTACACGGAAATGATCATTTTGAATGATATGAATAACGTATTTGAATCATCATTCAAGCATTCCGTACGATACATTGAAAGAATATTTAAATCAAGATGATCCACAGTTTATGATCTTAACATTCTGTCACGTATACAAGGAACAGAACGACATATTCAATTGCTAGCTAGCGTTTCCAAACGAATTATACCAGAAAATGTAGACGTTGTTATGGCGACGACATCATAGAGCCGTGCGGAATTGCCCAGACTTGAGAGCAAAAAAAATTTCAAACAATATTTTTTTTTAGTTTCTTTTCTATTATCAATTTGTATTAAAAAAAAAAATAAACTCCAAAACAAAAGAAACAGCCATTTCGTTGATTGTTTCATGGAGAGTTCCATAAATGATGATTTTTTGAAATTTTTGTATGGGGACCCCCCACGAAGATTCCATAGGGTGTGCCACTAGCATGGGTGGGTCACCCCTCCAAAGTTATTGGGGGTCGGTCATACATACTGTTTTTTTTTTTGAGACAGGTTTATATATAACTATGCCCAAGAAACAACACAAGACAAAAAAATTTATTTTAAACATTAAGCAAATTCATAGAATTTTGTAAATAGCAATTAAAAACTCATTTACAAAATACTTGATAGTTCAGCATAGGAAAATCAAAGGGTTATTGCGTTTGTTATTGCATTTTTTAATTCCCATTGCAATTATTATTATTATTTTTACAATTTTTTATTTTTTATTTTTATTTTTTGAAAACCCATTGAATAATATTACCTGCTATAAAAGTCATTAAAAAACTTGTGCGAAATAATAAAAAAATCATTTTATTTCTATTTCATGAAAAAACATTGTCGTATATAAAATATACATATGTTCAAAGGCACACAAAATTAGACAGTATATAATAATACAATCGGAGTTTTCACGTTTTAATTAGCAAGGCTCCGGCTTACGTAAATATAAAAATTGCTGGAAAGTATGGTGAAAATGTTGATTTAGACATCTTTATTCCCAGAGCAAGGACATTGTCACGAATTTTTTCCCACAGGGAAAAAATGACATAAACCACACATAAAGAATCTTATTACCAATGCAATGGAGCGACGGTTTCATTAAGAGAAATTTCTTCTGTGCCTTTTTACACTTCTGTAGATTTTATGTCTAATACAGCAGTTAACTTAAAAGAATAAATAAGCATCCTTTTTGCAGAATTCGATGTGACTGATATATTAAATGCGGTGTTCGTAACTGATAGCGGAAGTAATATTTTAAGTGCACTAAGAGATTTCACAAAATTAAACTGTTCGGCTCATCTTTTTTCTAATGGCTTAACCGATGCTTTCAAGTCTACAAAAGAATTAGAAGTGATTACAGATGCTTGCACAAAAATAGTAAAAATACATGCTGGAAACAACCTACAAGTTGGAGTTTGAATTTCGCAATGTTTGAGTCAATTTTGGAAAATTACGCAAAGATTAATGAAATTCTTGCGAATAATGTTCAGAGGCGGAGTATATTAAATTTTAATTATTCTGTCCTTCAAAGTTTAGTAGAGATATACAAGGAAATAGTTTTCAAAAAACTACAAGGGAGTGTCCCTCCTACATTATATTTCGTTATTACATCCATTAATAGGAAAAAAATATTTGCCTTATTCAAAATAATAAAGAAGCTGAATACGCGCTTTTAAAGATTAATATAATGTCGCACTTGGAGAAATGGAGTTAAAATTTAACTGTTTTACATAAAGCAGCATTGTTTTTATATCCTCCTGAAATATCTTTACAGACAAATAAAATAAACAATATAAAAGAATTTTGCGTCGAAAAACTAGCCTAAAATCATACTGAAGTTTTAACAGTATTTTCTCACACATGTCAGTCAGCAGTGCAACCACTTACTAAAGACACACACATGTCAGCAGTATCTGGGTCTCCGATAAGTACTTCACCACAAGTTTTCCAGCCATCTTTTCCAGAGCCAGCTACTTCAAATTTAAGTTGTTCCTTTCCAAGCCTAATACACACGTCAGTCCCTACACTGGAAACAGGAAGAGATGATGTCAAGCGTTACTGCAATGAAAAGGTAGGGATTACAGAGGATTTCGACGTAATGCTATGGTGGAGAAATTATTCTACTAAATGTTCCAAATTATCAAAACTAGCTTTGAAAATATTGCCTAATCCTGCTGGTAGCGCAGCATACGAACACTTCTTTTTTAACTCGAAATATTATTACCGAAAAAAGAAATCGGATTAAAACGAAACGAAAAGACAGCATTATGTTTTTCAATTCTTTGTAGAAAAAAAAATGTTTGATATAATATGGTAAATTTGTTCTTTGTTTTTATAACTAAGCATTATTATAAGTAAATATATTGTTACGAAAATAAAAATACAACACTGCAATGTGGGATTTTGGTATATATTCGTCTCACCCTGTCAATTTGGCAGCACTGCCACATCGACCATCTTTACGCTACATTTGAATTAACGGATATGGAAAAAGAAGATGGTCGATATTTCCTGAACCTTCGAAACTCTAGGTAATTAGGTATATAAAGGGCTGCATTACCTACACGTCGGTTAGTTATCGTTTAGCTGTCAATAAACAATGTTGTGTTAAAGCGAAAATAAATGTATTGTATAAACGAATATTACGTGTTGTATTAAGACAAACAGTTTAAAAGTTATTGTGTAGTAAAACAAAAACTGTAAAACAACAAAATAAGGAGGTGTTTTTTTATTTTAACGCAATTTAAACGAACTCAAACGTATTAAAAAGGTTAAAACGTAACACTGGTGTCAGAAGTGGGATTACGTATATAAAATAAAAATAAAATGAAATATAAATTAAGTAAATAAAAAAGGGAGTAAAAAAATGAAATTCCAAGAATAAAAATTGGACAGGCTCAAACGCGAATTACAAAAACGTCTCTAAGAGGAATTTCAGAGACGCGGTATAGACATCGATACTCACGAGCTTGCCGATGAGAATGATCCAGAGATATGTGCCACTACAACAACAACTAATATGAACGTTAACTCATTGCTGACCGCTATGATGGAAAAAATGCAAGTATTCGCCAAGCTGTTGGCGCAGGTAAAATAATCTTCTAGAGCTGATAACGAAAAGCTGTTGGCGCAGGTAAAAGAATCTTCTAGAGCTGATAATGAAAAGCTGTTGGCGCACTAAAAGAATTTTCTAGAGCTGATAATGAAAAGCTCATGGAAAAATGTAATGCTATGGCGAATGCACAAGAAATTTATAAAGCTGATAATAAAAAGCTGTTGGATCAAATATTCGAAACGTCTAGAACGGAAAACCAGAATTTTCCGGCAAAAAGAAAATAAATTTTAAGAAGCGTCTACGCAACGTCAGAGAAGCTACAAGAAATATACGAGACAGTAAGCAACAGGGTGGCTGACGTCGACGCAAGAGTGTCAAATCTAGAAAAGACTGTTGACGAAAAATTTAACGTAATAGAAGAGAAAATAAACAGTCTACAGTGCCAACGACCAGAACAAGTACGAATCATACCAGAAGTTTTCGGCAGAATAAAGATACCCTGCTTTGACGGTAGCCAGCAACTACAACGACTTAATGGTGGCGATGCAGCTTAAATTTGGCTGCGAGCAGAAACGAGATTTGTACAGCATGGAATTAATGTGCCGAACGCAAAAGGTTAATGAATCATTACAAGCCTTTGCAATGGAGGTTGAGAGGTTGGCACAATTTAGTTACCCAGGGGAGACCCATCCACTAGTAGAGCAAATTAAGATCGAAGCATTTATTAATGGTATAAGGGACCCCGATATTAAGTATGTTGCAACCTTTGCGGAGACCGTGGTGTTTGCACTGGCACAGGAAACTGCACGAGAGATATCCAAGCCACAGATATCAAAGAGGTGGTAGAACGTGTTTTGACCGAAAAAGAGCAAAGGGCAAAAAGGAAGTGCCAAAACTGTGGCAAGAGCGGTCATTTTCAAAGACATTGTAAGACACCGCTCAGAAGTGCAAGATTTGCTTCACCATGAAAATATAACAAATGGAAAAACATTAGCTATAGAAAGCCCGAAGAATTCAGTGACAAATGCCTTACCGATAGAGGAGAGCCGCATAAAATCGGCTTAGGCAGGGTACGAATATATGAACACCGTAATGTAAATGAGGTTGACCATAATGGAAGTGGGTATCATAGAGACTGTGACATAAAAAGATTTTCATATAACAATTAAGCATAAACAAGCAATAAGGCCAACAAGACTGTTATCAACATCCGACAATTACGACTGGAGGCTAACGAGGAGTGGTCAACGGCTCAGAGGAAAGACTCAGTACTGGTAAGGATAATAGCGGCTAAAGAAAAAGACAAACGGCCTACTAGTAAAGAGATATTAGCAGATAAAAGTCTATTGGGCTCAATGGAATAGTTTAAAGCTGATGGATGGGTACTTATACCGAAGCTGGGAAAGTGCAGACGGCAATACAATAGTGGTTCCTTCCACAAAAATGAATGAAGTTTTGAATCAGTCTCATAAGGAACATAGCGGAGGGCATCTTAGCGAGACGAAGACAGTGGAAAAATTAAACCAGCTTTATTATTGGGTTGGATGCAAGCAAGTTGCCGCAGGGTGGGTAGCGAACTGCACTGGATATTTTGTGGCTAAAGATGCAGCTAAAACAAGCCAGAGTCAACTGCAGCAATACAAATCAAGAGCACTAGTAGGTAATGCCTAGGAAAATGAATATACCAAAGAACTTCATCAAACGATACATACATGACTAAAGATGGCCCGTGATAGGTTGAAAGCCAGGTATGATCGAGCAGCAAATGCTAAGGGCTTCCATGGGGACAACTGGTTCTACCCTACAACCCACAGCGGAAGAAAGGTGTGTCTCGAAAGCTGCTAACTAATTGGGGCCTTTTCGACCTTGACTACCTTCAAAAGGCTAAACGATGTGGTATACCAAATACAGAAAAAAAATAGTTAACGATCAAAAATGAAAGTGTTATCGTTTGGCTGTCAATAAGCAAAGTTGTGCTAAAGCGGAAATAAAAGTGTTGTATAAACGAAAATTAAGTGTTGCATTAAGAAAAAACAGTATAAAAGATATTGTGTAGTAAAATAAAAACTGTAAAACAACAAAATGAAGCGGTGTTTCTTTTATTTTAATGCAATTTAAACGAACTCAAACGTTTTAAAAAGGCTAAAACGTAACAATGTGTTTCAATAAACAAAATTTTCTAACAATCAAATATGTAAGGCTTTTAATGAATTTAATAAGAAATTCGGTTTGCCCTTATTCTGCAAATTTGATCGAAATTCAGCATAAGTTTTAAAAAAGTTGCTTTTGGCCGGACAGTAATGAAGTATGTAAATAATTATCCAAAATTTAAGCTTAACATACAAATATTTATTAAAGACTTTTTTTTATCATATGAATTTTTAATGATATTAATTTTGTCAAAACCTTTTTGTCATTTTAATTTTTTAAATAAAATCAGTTGAAAATATTTTTTTTAAGTAGGCTACATACAAATATACATAGTCATATTAGCATTACTAAAATGTCAAATATAAAACACTTTTACTAATTGTATCACAGCGATTTCAAAAGGTTTTATTTTGTAGAAAAATACTCTAAGTATACTCTGAGTATAAATATAGTCATACTCATACACAATTTATACTTATGAGTGCGGGTATGACAGGCACTTCACGCATCTCCTACTTTTAGTTATTTAGGCGTCGCTGGCTTTGAATATGTTGTGCATTGGTATCATTTTATTTTTAACTTTACTCACTCATACATGTTTGGCCACCAATACTTTAAAAGTACTCAAAACCATGCTTTTGTAATACCCACTTTTTGTCTAATGTGGAAAGATAACGCTGCTTTAATTGTTGCCGATCTCCTCAAATACAAAACTTAATATTTAGAATGAATTGAAAGTACCACGCCCACTTAAATTCACTCAGTTTCTGGCTACCGATGTGTATTGTTCACGATTTTGTTTGAACCTAATTTAGACACTTCTACTATTAACGTTCTCAAGATGTACAAGCATTAATATTTATTTTAAAAATATTCCGCGTAGTTTTTAACTAATGATTTGTATTGACTTTAAAGTAATTCAGATTAAATTGAAGAGCTTTTGCTTCAACCGTTCTCAAGATATACAGAAATATATTTACTTTGTATGGGAGGTACCGCACCCACTTATCTAATTCCTCACACTTTTCGACTGATGATTTGCGTTGACTATCAATCTATTTGGGCCAATGTCAAAAAATCTTTTTGTAACCAATTTTAAGATATAAAAATAAAAAGACACACTTTCTATATGAGTGACACTACCAGTTGGAATTCTTGAAATTTATATAACCCATAGTGCCTTCCAGACATACAGAGATACACTGTAAACATTTAAAGAAAATCGGTTCAGCCGTTTAACTCTCCGTAAGGCAGAAACCAACAAACATACAAACACACATTCATTTCTATATATAAGATATATATTTTTATGGGAATTAATAACTGCCTCTCAAATTGCTGAATTTGAATGATGAATATTATCAAGTAAAAAACTTTCCTTTAAGAAATAAATCAAATTTAGAAGAGAAGTCACTAACTTTTACCGTTTTACCCTTATATTTATCTCTCCCACTTATACCTTCAGAAGCTGATTCTGTGTAGAAAACTTCAAATAAACAAAATTATTTCTCGGCTTTCTTCACAGACTTTAAGGGATGCCCCTTTTGCAGTGTGTATCAACTCATATGACTAACTAGGCCTACCTCTCCATATTGTATTCTATCTATGTTTCAAATTTCAACAAAACCACTTCAGTCGCTTACGCGTGATTGGCTGGCAAACAAATAAAGTGTATTTTTTCTTTTTTTATATAAGACCAGCACCCAGGGGATGGCCCCTGCTCATGCATTGCATTGTGCTGGTACTAGGAAAATAGGTTATGGGAAGGAGGATAGAGGGAGTAGTGTTTATGGACGTTAAATTTAAATTTATTCATGTCGTAAGTGGCAGAAAATACGTTCGCTGAAAGATTATTCCACAACCGAACAGTGCGATCAAAGAACGAACTCTCCCTATAATGCGTTGTGCGATTTACTGAACAATCAACTACAAAGGGCTGCGCTCTACAAGAAATACGAGTACTAAGTAAAAATATATGATTTTTAGGAATTAATTCCTTAATTTCGTTAGAACACATTCTGTTATAGTACCAATAGAACAGTGAAACACACGCCACATTGCGACGGTGTTCCAATGAATCAATAGAGTTGGCTACCCCACCGTCATTGATGATCATCTCCGCCCTCTCCTGTACGTGGTCGAGAAGCTATAAAATAGACTTTGGACCACTGGCCCATACATGAGAGTTGTATTCCATTTTGGGTAGGGTGGGTTTTGTAAATATTAAGGAGATCAGATGGAGTGAAGTATTTCTTGCACCGTCTTAAAAAAACAAGACACCTGAATGCTTCTTACGACACTTGAAATATGTGATCATTCCAACGAACATCACGGTGAATTGTCATACCCAAAACATCAAGAGCATCTGATTCCCCAATATCCACATTACCCATTGGCACAGATGACAGCACGCTATCACGACTGTGTGTTAAAAAACAACATTACTGCTCGCAAGAGCGTGCATTAAAATAGACCCTGTTCGCACGACCCCACTCGGAGACCTTTACCAGGTCATTTGTGTGTCGTTCATATTCATCCTTCGCGCCCCAACCTCCAAAAGGTTTGGTCTATGATCAATAGAATATGAGTGACAAATGTTGCTGTCATCCGCAAAAGAGTAGATAGGATTAGAAATGAGAAGAAGAAAGTCGTTAAGAAATATTAGAAAAAGAGCAGGAGAAAGAACAGAGCCTGAGTTTACCCTGAACTCGTCCGATGAGACCCCATCTATAACCACTCTTATAGAGCGATCTCTGAGAAAACTCGATACAAATCGAGAGAAGTGACTACCGATACCAAAATCATTAAGTTGCGAAATGAGAGCGTCGTGCGAAACTCTATCAAGCGCCTTTGAAATATTCAGAGCCACAACCTTACTCTCGCCAAAACCATGAATGGCCTTGTTCCACTTCTTCTTCCGCATCATACATGCCAAGAGGTTGCTGCCATTGGTACACAACTTCATTACGAATGTACATAGGAAGACCCCTATGAAAATTAAAAAGGGACAGAAGGTGATACCCAGGGATATGAAAATCCTGTAGATCAGCATTTTCAGTAACTTGGGTCTCACATAAGGCGAAAACATCCGGCCGTTGCAAACAAATGTGCGCATACACGGAGAAGAAGTTCGCCCGTAGCACAAGAACATTGCAGAAATCAATCCGAAAGCGTCCTGCCATTACGTAAATTCAACCAAATAAAAGAAACAATAAATATATAAATTAACCACGAGTAAACAAATATCAGACGACCCCCCTAATAATGTATTTGTAGTTATATATTAAATATGTATATATGTATTTATATATTTACTGCAAAGATTTTATGGCGAAAACAACGAAAAAAGAACACAAAATTTCATTTATTCATTAAAAAAATTATTTATTTCGTCTTTTTTGAAATGAAAATAATTTATGACCATAAATCAATTTTCAAAATTAACTTTCCCACCAAATTAAATTAACTAAAGCCATTTTCTTCAGCACTTTGGTAAGCTATTTGGTTACTATTTTCGTAATATGTATTTGCACAAATAAATGTTGTTGTCGCGACAAACACAATTTAAATACAATTTTCATTTCATTGTTAATGTGGTAAGAAATAATATTAAACGCGTTATAATCAAATAGAATTTGAAAAAGGTTAAAGAAAAATACACACGCAACTTCACAAATTCATATATTTCTATAATTTTATTACAAAATCAAAAAAAGGAAAATTGCATGTACAGTGTGGGAAAGAACTATAGCAATAATTTCTAATAATTGATATATTGTTTCTTTGTTTTGTTCGAAAGCGACTAGTTTGAAGTCATATTGATACTAAATTTGGTGTGTTTGTTCAAATTCTTTGTTTAACTTTGTGCAAAATTTGGAGATGATCAGTATATAATTGATTCTAGCTGCAATAAATATGCATATCCCAATATTGCATAAATTCAATATTATAGTTACGTTTTAGAAGTTTTGAAAGAATTGTCTTTCATAACATTGTAAATATTCGTAGCAAACAAGAAAAAATAGAGCACAGACTTTTAGCTTTGTATAGGGTAAACTGTGTTTGTTTTGCTTTTGTAGGAGTAAACATATTGGAATCAGCACCGAATTGAATATGTCCCTTCATAAAATGTAGTTCTTAATGGAAAATCAAACAAATACCACTAAAGGTTTTTTAAATTGGTTTTTAATTAAATTTCATTAAAGAAATTTACCATTTTGAACCAGATATGCATTTTTCAATGGAAAAGCCAATAACAAATTACATACCACTTATTTTTAAAAAGGTTTTTCAAAGAATGACATTAAGAAAATATAACTACGTTTTAAGCGGGTTTGTTATTTTTTTTTTTTGATGAAAAAGCCGATAAAAACAGCGCTTCCGGTATTTTGAAAAATGCCATTTGGAAAATGTATAAAAAAAGACATAATACATTTTTCAATATCTTTGTCAAAAAGCCAGTTTGCAAAACCCTGGAATGCTCCATAAACAAGTGTATCGATTCTCTACAAAATATTAGCACCGAAAGTAAAACTCTTTGTAAGCTCCTGTTGAGTTCTCGCCAGAAAGAATTTTCCACAGATGTGCGATATTTAGCCCAGAATATTTATTACAAGTTCCAAACAACGTATTTATTTTTAAGAAATAAGCGGAACCTAAGCATGCACGTTAAATTGGTGGGTTCCAACTAAATTTTTTCAACCTGGCTTTAAGAATAACGCGTTTGAAGCCATAAGGAAAAAATGCGAGGCTTAACCAAAGATATGATGGATGATTTGATTATAGGAAAACAATTAAGATATATTTAAAGTTTGAATTTAATTTATGGATCTGCGAACACTGAGTGTTTTTACGCTTAATGCCTTGTTTTAAAATTGTAATATTGTACTTAACTATTTTATTTCCCATAATAGCTTATCCGCTGATACTTCAGCTGAAATTGTTAAAGGAAATATTAGAATTTTAGAAAGTATTGGTATAAAAACTTATGTCCTCGTGTGTGGTTAGAGCTCAAAAAACAGAAAATGCTACTCTAATTTTGGAATATCTTTGAAAAGGCCTTTTTGGAAATTAATGGACAAAAAGTGTTTTGCATGTATGATTTTCCACAATTGGATGGATGTAGTGCGACCTAAAAACACCAGATGAAACTGCTACTTTTCAAGTAATTAGTGAACTGTACGAAATTGAGATAAGTGGAAAAACTAAAATTTTCCCAAAATAGACACGACAAAACATTTTTTCCAATTCTTTTGAAAAAATGTGCGTCAAATTTAAAGCACAAGTTTTTAGTAGAACAGTTGCCGCTGGCATTAGCAACATGGTCGAAACCTCAACATTTAAGACAAGTTCAACAGAATTGGCATTGTCAACAGCAAAGTTTATAGAAAAAGTAGACAAAATTTTTGATTTCTTTAATAGCGGTTCACTTTATGCTGATAATTGTTACCGATCTGCAGATCAAGTCAACAACGAGAGTCATAGATTTACACAAACGTTCCTTGAATCTTTTTAAGTGCGATAAAGCTAACCCAAACTCACTTCTTTTATTTTTAAAAGAAACTTTAAAGGATGAGCCATAAAGAGTTGGTATAAAATCTTTTATTATTGAGTCGTGTCGTGAATGGTTTGGTAATAATTGCCTTCGTCACAAGGTGGAGATATTAGACTTTATTTTAATAGTACTTCTTAGCAAGTATTGCGTCTGGTCTGCGAAAAAACGCAGTTCTAAATAAAGAAAAGTAAGAATTCTTTCAAATGAATAATTCAAGACTTTACTTTATTTTTATTAATAATTTTAGTTTTATCAATTAGTATATGTATTTAATTTAAGTTAAAATTTTATTTTTGTAATTTATTATATGTACATGTACAAGAACAAAATTTGAAATTTAGACTTTCATACAAATATAAAATTACCTGTACATATATATACTTGATAAATGTACAAAAATAAAATTTTAACTTAAGTATTTCTTGTAATATTCCGATTAATTTAAGTAATTTTTTATAAAATTTAAAATAATAATAAAAGTAAATAAAAAGCCAAATAATTTTTTTTAAATGATATAAAAAAAGACTACTGAATATTTTCTCAAATTTCTTTTTTATTTGAAAGTAGTAATGGAAAATAATTTCATTCAAATGGCTGCCTTGGCTGGCCATGCAGTAGCCTACACGATCGGTACAATTTTTAAGCACATTATCGATTGTGTGCAGCTGTAACACTTATCTTTGACGGCACCTCACAAATAATAGTCCAACGGTGTCAAATCGCAGCTCCGAGGTGGCCAAACGACATCAGCTCTGCGGCTGATAATGCGATCTTCAAAAACAGGGCGCAAAACTTCGAGTGTAGCTTCGGCTGTGTGGCACGTAGCGTCGTCCTGTTGAAACCAAATGTTGCTAATATCCTCCTCTTCAATTTTTGTGAACAAAAATTCGTTCAACATAGCCCGATAACGATCGCCATTGACTGTAACGGCCACTCCTTGCTCATTTTCGAAGAAAAATGGCCCAATTATGCCTCTGGACCAAAATCCGCACCAAACAGTGACTCGTCTTGGGTGTATCGGCTTTTCAATGTATGCGTGCGGCTTTTCTGTGCCCCAAATGCGACAATTTTGCTTGTTTACATACCCGCCAAGATCAAAATGAGCTTCATCTGAAAAGATGATTTTTTTTTTGGCAAAATCGGCATCATCTGTAAGTCGATCGCAGGCCCACTTAGCGAAGCGTATACACAACCATATTCGTTCAGCGGAAGGATTAAACTAATTATCTGTCAAATCAGACATGAGCTAAGTGTTACCATTCACGAAATAAGCACTAGTTGAAAAAAAAAACGTGAATTGGCGGACCCTATAAATACACCTAAAAATTATAACAAAAAATAATTATACTATATGCATATATTTACTTATAATATTATTATATACTATTGTTATTGAAATTATCTGCCACCTCTTTCTTTTTTTACCTTAATACAACCTAACGGTTAAAATTAAAAATGCTAAAGTACAATAATAAATATACATGTACATAGCAGGTAGCAAGTCTGCAGGTAAACAATAATTGTAACAAAGATTTGGTACTTGATCTGTGACTTTAAAAAATTATAATGATTCTATTTTTAACATCTGCATGAAGCAGACGTACGCAGTAATAAAAAAGGAATTATTAAAAAATTAAAATTTTTTTTTTTTTACTCTGCATGAGGCAGATTAAATATTGAAAATTCTCATACATAAATTTAGTGCAGAAGCCAAGGAATAGACTTTAAATGTGTTAATGTATATTCCGCATATTTTAGAAAAATTATATGAATTGCTGCCGTCGTGCTACGGATAAAAAATCTATTTTTGTGCTTAGAATTTCGTGCTAAGTTCAGGACAAAATGGAATCAACTGCTAAGGCAATTGAAGGCCAGAAGTATTTACTGAACCATATACAACGTTAGACCACAACGTTCACTTCAAAACCGAAGGTATCCAAAAATAAAGAGTACACCCAGACTGCTCTAAAGGATTTGGAACAAAATTTTCGAGCCGTCAAGGATAGACATGAGCAGATAATGAGCTCAATTAAATATAAGTCGGTACCAGAAAAGATGAGCCATACATAAGTAACGATGTATATTATACGTGTTATGATCATATATTTATTTAAAAACAAACTTACTCGATTTAATTTTTGAATTTAAATCTCCACAGTCTCCTACTGTTCACGCAAGCATTTTTGCTACAGGCAGCAGAAATGAAACTTTTACCGCTGGCGCTAGACTTCCAAAAATAAATTTACCGAAATTTTCTGGAGATTATCTACAGTGGATATTCTATCAGGATAACTTTTATTTCTCTCGTTAATCGAAGCTCGTCTCTTACGAAAATTCACAGAATTCTATACTTTCAAAGCTTCTGCACCGGTATACCACTCACCATTGTTAACACATATCCAACTACTGAGTCCAGTTACAATTATGCATGGGAAGCCCTCGAGAAGAGGATTCATAAACAGAGACAGCTTATAGACAAAATTCTTCAACGTTTGTTTACAATACCAGAAACTTCAGGAAACGTACAATATATTCAACAACTACTCGATACAACCAGAAGCTGCTTATCTCAAGTGAATGCTCTTAAGATTGATACAACTACTTGATATTCAATATTAGTCTACATGACGTCTCAGAAATTGGTCAAACATACCCGTAAGGAATGGGAGCTATCGCTCAAGAATAGTACATTTGTTCCATCTACCAAGGAAATGTTAATTTTTTTGGAAACAACTTTTCGAGCTTTGGAATGTATTCAAGAAGAAACGACTAGTAAAAATTTCAGTGTTAAACATACAAAACGTCGTCGTAACCCAACGATAATGATTCGAGCCCATACTGCTGTCTCTACTATCCTGGATGAAAACTGCCTCTGCTACAAAAAACGACATCCCTTAAATAAATGCTTTATATTTGCCACCTTATCTTCGAAGGAAAAAAAAACATCGTTAATGAAAATTGGTTAGACCATAATAATTGTTGTTCATTAGCAAAGTCTTCACCTACCCCAAGTACATTGGTAACCCAGACATTTACTTAGCCAACTTCAACATCAACTCCTAATACAGCTTCAGCAAATCAATAACGGTAAAACGGTCAATGGACCTTGAGCTCTATTCCACCTATGATAAAGAATTTGAATTCAAAAATTAAAGCTCTAATTGTTCCATCAGTTTCAAATTTTGTTCCCCCGAAACTAAATTCAAAATCTATTTCAGAACTATCGCAGATTTATTTAGCTGACGCTGAGTTTTTGCTACCTGAGAAAATCGATGACTTTGATGAAGCGTTAAATTTACAGCAACCACTTTGCTTACCTTTGAAATCAGAAGGATTTCATCTTCGAAAATCGAATTCTATTTCTACACAACTACTAAATCATATTCCAGAGGAAGACCGTGAAAAGAGATATTATTTTAACCTTAACAAAGAGAATATGGCAAAAGCTCTTGGCCCTTATTGGAATACTAACACCGACAGCTTTTGTTTCAAAACCAGTTTTATATTTTATAAAACAATAACTTAACGCAGTTTGCTTTTAGATGCTGCTAAGCTATTTGATTCTCTATGTTGGTTAGCCCCCACGTCTATTAAAGCAAAAATTATTTTCCAGCGCTTGTGGAAGTTAAATTTGGATTAGGATGATACCTTACCTGAAGATATAGAACTTGAATGGTTTAAACAAATACATATTCCGAGATGGTTAGGACATGAATCAAAAAGATCCTCTATTGATCTTCACGGTTTTAGTGATGATTCTCAAACAGCCTACGCAGCTGTTGTATATGCTAGCGTTGTTACTGAATCTGGTGAAGTACAAATTAAATTGCTACAACCAAAAACCAAGGTTGCACCAGCAGAGTGCAACAGTTTCAAGACTAGAATTGAGTGCTGCCACCCTTCTAGTAAACTTGGTAACAATAATAAAAGCTAAAAGCGATTTTGAAATTAAGCTCATCGTATACTAAACTGATAGCACCATAGTTCTTGCGTGGTGTAAATCATTCAACAATTGGCGTATAGATGTTGTGTTTATCGCTAAATCGCTAACGTCAGGTTTCAAAGCTTGAGCGGTTGCTATAAGAACTCGCACTGCATTACGATCACTTATTTTACATTTTTCTAAAACTGACACTAATTTCTGTTTTATAAATTGATATTCACCTAGTTCTTTTTGCAGCTGACCCATCTTTCGATTCTTGCGTTCCATCTGAATCATTATAGTCAAGCTCTTCCTTATTACTTGATTCAGAATCCAGAATTTCGTACTCATCCATAAAAAAGTTGATGGTTAGTTTTAAAAACAAAAAATGCTTTGACAAATTCGTACATTTTAAATCCACTCGAAAGGCAGAACATGGCTGATAATAACACTTCTACATACATACATACATACTTACCTTCCAAAATGGATTCATGTTTCTCTTTAAAATTTTGCTTATGTTCTTCGCGAAGACGTTTTCTTTCTTATTTTGAACCATGTCTTCCTTTTTTCTTTGATTCATCAAAAAAAAAAAAAAAAAATTCTTCTTCCATTGCATTAGCGTGATCAACATCAAATAGATCGTCAAACTTTTCCGAGATTCCTTCTCGCGGTTTTCTTGCAATAATGTTCGGCGCTTGCAATTTTTCTGCAATTTCTTCCATTCAGAGTATAAACTTTCTACTTTTGAAACGCATTTGTCGAATACTCTTGTGGAATTCTCGCTTTATTCCACAAAATTTATTTTTCTCTTACCACAAGAGATGCACTTGCTCACAAATCTAATTTTACTTTGCGCATAGTATAGAATAATACTCGCAAAACTTGCGCATTGGAGGGTAATTTGACAACGATAATTTGGCTCGCGTCATGATCAAGAAGATATAACTTTTCTTGTCCTCTTGTATTCATTTTGCTTTAATTTAAACTTTTTTTTTGCTAGTTAGCCACAAACAACGGAGATAATTCAAATTTGTTCTTTAAACATTAACTTTAATACAATTTCGAAAGTTATTCACTTTTAACTTTATTTTTCACAATATATTTCGACTGTTAACATCAGTTTCTAACATCGGATTCTGTATTGTGCATTCATTACGAACGGTTGTGTTACGGAAGTTTTTTGCTTTGCGCGTATTTTTCAATACGAACGAAGTTGTTTGAACAAAGTGTGTGGGTTGTACCTGCGCTAGCTGAGACGGAAAACACATAGGGGTTGTTTCTTGTGTATTGCCGTGATTGAAGAGTTGACGTGTACATAAACACGTGGAAATTTATTTCGCAAGGAGAGTAAGCGGTAACGTGTTCGTATTCTACTGATAAGAATACAACGCGAATATAATGGCCGATAGGGATGCGTCCTGCCATAAAAAGAGGGAGCGGGTGGTAACTGCGGAAGAGCTACTCCGTACGTTAGAACTGAAGGAGAAGGAGGTGAATTCCCTGAGACACGAGAACGATCGTCTCAGGAAAGCCATGGAACAGATGATGGCGAGATTCAATAGGAAATTTGGCGATGAGAGTGGTGAAGAGGAATCCACTGACGAGGAGAGTGAAGAGATGGTCACCGAGGAGGTGAACATTCCATGTAAAGACGTGCCTGATAAGGGGATTGCTGCGAGCAGTGAACACGATAAGAGTGGAGGCTTCTAAGCCTTCGAAGGAGGCCGTAGAAACCAAGGCTGTAGACGATGGTAAAGCAGGGCAGAACCTAAAGACGGCAAGTAAGCGCGTGAAGGTCCCGGTGCTTACAACACATAATAACATAAAGTTGGTGACTAGTGACCTCAACAAACTTTTAGGGCACAAGGAGTATAACCTGAAGATTTTGGGCGCAAATGTGACCAATATAGAGGTCTGCACCTTGGCAGACTATGAGAAGGTGAAGGTGATGCTGAAGAAGAATGGTGTATCCTTCTACAGCTATACACCGAAGGATCAGGTGCCTTACTCAGTGATGCTGAAAGGCCTATCGGGCACCTTTGAGGCAGATGAGGTCGCCGAGTACCTAAATGGTCTGGGCATTAGGATGAAGATTTTGAGCCTCCGGAAGCTGAAGGGGGACAAGTGGATCCTTAGTCTGAGCAGAGACTCGGACCTGAAGGCGTTCCAAGGCATCAGATACATCTGCACTGTAGAGTGAATATTGAAAAACCGAAAAGGAAGGGGCTGACGCAGTGCTACAACCGTCAGTGATATGGGCATGTGCCGACCAACTGTAGCATGCCATATAGGTGCGTTATATGCGGAGGTTCCCACGGACCGGGGAAATGCAAGGTCCCACCCAAGGGAGGGAATAGTGCGGAGAAGGTAGTGACTGATCCTGCCACAGCCCAGGCTGTGAGAAGAATTGGAATGCTGGTAAGGTGCACCAACTGCAACGTTGAAGGACACGCAGCAAGCTCTGCTGAGTGCCCGAGATGCCAAGGACTTCTGAGGAAAGCTGCTGAGAGGAAGGCAGCTGCCAAAAACAGCAGCGTTAAGGCTGCGAGAAACTCTGCTCGTACGGGTGTATCGTACGTTGCTGTGGCTGGTGGTGTTGGAGTGCCCCAGAGGCCCCTTCAGGCTCCGTCTAGCGGCCTTACACTGGAAGCGGCGAGAGGAAATTTTAATCTCATCGATGGAGATTGCAGAAGGTTTTCTGGAGGTGATTTATTGCATTGCTTGAGCAAGATAGGAGCAAGATAGATAGTTTTGCTCTTGAATACGGCAGACTTAGGACTGATGAGGATAAATCCCAGGCACTCCTGGGAGTGCTGTAGAGTCTTCAGAATGTTCCGCACAATTAAGTGTATTTTTATGAATGTCAACTCGATAGTGTCCAGGCATAAGAGACACTATCTAAACTTGTTCCTGGAGGAACATGGACCGGATGTTCTAATGGTAGCTGAACATAAACTGTCTCCGAGGCATATTTTTGAGATGAGAGGATACACGACCTTTAGGCAAAACCGTGTGAATGGACGGGGTGGCGGTACTGCTATACTTGTTCGTGAGAGTCTGCACGCTGAGAGGGTTCCGTTGGATATGGGAAATGTGAAGTGCACGGTGGTGAGGATACGTCGTTCTGGTGGGGTGGCATTGACTATTATGTCAATGTATCTGCGACCCAGGGACACTCTTTGCCCATCGGATTTGGATCCCCTGGTTGGATTGTCAGCGGCGGGATCAGTGGAGGGGATCTGAACGCGAAGCACGAGTACTGGCGTGGAAATGTCTGCAACCGCAGTGGCGACTGCCTCAGGGAATTCCTGAGGATGTGTCCTGAGCTGGAGATACGTCACACGGAGGGCCCGACATATTTCCATGTGGAAAACCCATCGTTTATCGATGTAGTCATGACATCATCTGATACTGTATCGGTGCCGGAAAGTGCTGATGGGCTTGAAACTCTGCACTACGAGTCTGACCACAAGGCTGTGGAGTTGATCTTGCGGATGGATGGACTTTGCGGTAGAGAGCAGCGATATCTCTTTGACTTCGATACGATGAATACGAGGGCTTTCAACTCGATACTGTCTCGTGATTTGCCTGACCTCATGCTTCCGTCGGATCGGAATGTGACCTCCCGCGAAATTGATGACTGCATCGAGTCTATGACTGGCGTCATTAGAACTGCCATGGAGGAATCGGTTCTAAGACTACCAGTGCGTCATGCCGGCGTGCTAAGACTCTCCGACAACATCCTCGGCTTCATATCGGAGAAGAGGAGGCTTAGGAGGATACTGAGGAGGACGGGAGATGTCTCGAGAATTCCCATATTGAGGGCTGAGATAAGGAACCTGGATAGGATAATCCTGGGGGCAATTGCTGTGTTTGAGCAGAATTATTGGACGGATTATCTATGGAGTATTAAGGTGGACAACAGGACTTTTCGGAAAGTGAAGGGTGCTGCAGGTGTGCGGCGAAGGTTGGCGGTTGCTGATATAATGAGGGATGATGGAGTACTCATTACGGATGACGGTGGCAAGGCGAATCTTTTGGCTGAACATTTTTGCGGTGTGCAGAGAGCTGCTGTGAATCTCCAGTCCTCTAATATCGTAGGAATGGTCTTGGAGGAGGTATCGGAGCTGAGGAATCAGGCCCCAATCATTGAATTTGGCCCAGATATTACGGCGGATGGTGTTCGAGGTGGGGATTTCGCTGGAGGAGGTTTTTCTTTGCTGACTCCCTCTGATATTGGCAGGGCATTGAGTAGACCTAACAAGAGATCCAGCGGGCCGGGTGGCATACCGGACCTGATCCTGAGGAAGACGGACGCCACCACATGGAGGTGCTTGGCGTTGGTGCTTAACCACTGCTTCAACATTGGTTATTTCCCGAAAGCATGGAAGGGTGCGATCATTGTGCCTATATCCAAGCCGGGGTCAGACCCAGGAGATGCTCGTAGCTACAGACCCATATCTCTGCTCTCTAGCCTGGGTAAGCTTATGGAGTGGTTTATTTTGGAGCGTATGAGAAGATTCATGGACGATAACGAGATATTGCTGGATTGCCAATTTGGATTTAAGAGGGGCCACTCTACGTCCCATGCACTTGCGGACTATGTAGCAAGGGGACTGAATAGAAGACATCCGACGATTGCTGTGAGCCTGGACTTCGCAACAGCTTTTGACAATGTTTGGCAGGAGGGAATAGTTCATAAGATGATGTCGTTTGGTTTCGACAGGCATATCTGCGGAATTGTTCCGGAATTCCTGAGGGATCGCTCCCTCAGAGTGAGAGTGGGCATACACTCTCTGATGAAAGAAATGTTGTTGCTGGAGTGCCGCAGGGGTCACTACTGGGACCTGTCATATTCAACATATTCATGTCGGATATACCTCGGCCACCTGACGCAGATTTACTCCTTCTGTATGCAGACGATGTGCTGGTTGCGGCATCTGGACCCAGAGCGGCAAGGGTGAATGAGAGTCTCAGCGGATACCTGGGTAGACTGCACGGATACTTCTGCAAATTGGGTCTCTGCCTGAATATGAAAAAGACGTAATACTTAAGGAACGACGTGGACGGCCGTATTCCAATGCAAGGAAGTTCGTACCGGTGATGAGGGTAGGCGGTGAAGTTGTAAGAGTCTCCGACAGGATTACGTATCTCGGGGTGATTTTCTACGAAAGATTTGAGTTTTATCGACATGTGGATTCCGTTTTGGATAGGATGAAGGGGATATACCACTCCTACTGTAGGTTACTGCGCCGAAGGGAAGGTTTGCGTAGGGAGGTAAAGCTGCTTATATGCAGGCAGATCATCAGACCTCTGATGTCTTATGCCTTCCCTGTCTGGTTTGGGATTTCGTCCCATCCGATGGAGAGGCTTAGGGTCTGGGAGAGGCGTAATTTGTCGGCTTGCCTTGTATTAAGGGCTCGCCAGTTCTCCGATGGTTCGTTCCGGAGACCGTCTTGTCGGGTCATTTATGACCATGCGGGTTTCGAGAGGATCGATGTTTTTCTTATGAGGACTGCGCTGAAATTTTTGGAACGATCGTCCGCCCTACAGAATGGGATGGTGACCGGCTGCTTCGAGAGGAGGAGTGATATGGAAACCCTAAGGGTGCACGGATACCTGTTGCCTGTGGATCTCCTAATGTTGAAGGACGAGGGGCTGCTCTATGGCGACGAGGGCCTGCGATTTTATCACAGGAGGGTTAATACGCTGGATTTGGATAGCCTGGTGTATAACACTGCACAGTGAGGTGGATGTCTGTGCCCTGTTCTTGTTAATTAGTTATAGGTAGTGCTTTAAGTATATGAGTGTTTCCGTTTTTCCATTTTTTGCGGAATATAGCATAAGAGCTGATTTGTTTTGGTGATGGATTGCGGCTATTCTGCATTATTTTAAGTTTTAGTTGATAAGTCTATGACAAGTATTATTTACGCATAGAATAAGTATCTACATGATTAATTAGTTTAAGATAAACTATGTAGGAACAGAATATTTGGATAAATAAAGTAAAGTAAAGTAGTAAAGTATCAGTTTCTAACACACTTTTAATTAATGTTGAAGAGTAGGGGCGGAGTGGCCAGAAATTGTTTATATTTACATTTTTTAACTCTGTACTGGACTTCGATTTAGTACCTTTGTGGTTTGACGTTCAATATATTTATTTCTATGTATACCGTAAAATAAATAATAAAAAGGTTGTGACAGTATCTACGAGTAAACGAATAACTCAATATTTCGAGAATTCTTTAAACACTTATAAAAGATTACCCCTTGGTGAGACGGGTAAATAAATAGCCCCCCGCCCCCTTTGGACCGCCTCTGATCCATTTGATGTATTCGGATTCCTATATTATTATGATTTATTTTTGGAAAAGTATGGTGTATACATTAGTTTAACTAGAAATAAACACATGTGTAAATTGAATAGACATTGTCATTTGATCGCAACTTAAGGACGGATAAGCCACGCCTTCCCGATATGTGATCTGCAAATTTTTGCGAAGCATAGTTTTTTGATGGGAAGAATATTTCTTAAATATTGAAAATTCTCATACAACAGGTCTCTTTCACGTAGTAGAATGCACAGAATAGTTATACCTACTAATGAATATTTAGAGCAATTTCTTAAATCAATTATGGATTTTTTTGGCTATCACGCACCGCATTATCTCGGATAGCGTCGAGTGTATGGTGGAGTCTTGAAAATCTTGATCCCAAATTGGTTTTTATCGGTGTGGAACACAGTGACTTTTCGTTGTCTATAACTATTCTCTCCGGAGGTCCCAAACTCACGAATAATTCACGCAATGATTCCATAATATCTTCCGTCGATCTGGATTTAATGATTTTTGCTGTTACATATTTGTAAAACTTATCTATGGCTGTTAACACCGCATTTTATTTAGAAAGGTAAATGTCAAGGTGAACTATTTCTCCAGGATATTCTGGAATTGGTGTTTCCTTGAGTAACGGTTTGGATATCGTTCATATTTCTGTTTCTAGCAAATTTTGCATTGTTTGACCATTTTCTTTATTTTGGCATTCATTCGTGGAAAGTAAACTCTTCATCAATTGTCTCTTGTTTTCATCAGCATTTCGGTGTGCACGTTGGTGTTCATTTAATGTTTCCTTTTTCTGATCAACTCAGTTTTTTAAATCAGTGACAACCTTTCTAGCAAATCTGGTTCCCATTTAGAGAAATTTCCAGGGTATACTTACCAGGTACTTACTTCTTCCCGAGGATAGATTCGGTATTATTCCATCCATTTATAACTGTGGGATCTAGGTATTTTTTAAGAATGGCTATTAATTTTTCTTTCGTGTAGTCGGTTACAAAAATAATGTGCCGATGGAAGGTGAAGATTACTATTTGGAGCTCATGTGAGAGATCTTGTCCCAATTTTAGGAACATTTTATTTTTAAATATGTAAACTGGTTCATTAGCTATTGGGATGAGATTATGCGATGAACTATAATCGCTATGAACCTTGGCAGTCATTGAATTTATTTGGGGAGGTCGTTGTAGAGCATCAGCAACAATGTTCGTTTGTCCGGGCTTGTAGTGTAATTCATAATTGTGTTCCTTGAGGATGGGTTTCCACCGTTTAATTTTGTTGTTATTGTGTCTACTACTTAGCGCAAACGTCAGCGGCTGATGGGTTGTGAATATTTTTATTTTGACTGAACCATAGAGGTAGTTATTAAGGGAATTGAGAGCCGAAATAATCGCTCGGCATTGCTAAGCGTCACAGATATGAACATTATTGGTTTGTCACTTTGGGATAGGACGCCTGCTATAACATATTCTGACGCATCTATTGTCAGCTGTAAAGTTGGGATAATGAAGCATCACTTCTTCAGTGTGTGCTGTCTTATTTTACGAAATGCTTCCATTGCATCGTTGTTAAATATTATTGGCGTTTTTTTTTTAATATTTTTGGACACTTGTCCTGTTTCGCTGGTTTAGCGTAATCTTTGGCAAAACGTCTATTGTACCAGAAAAATCCAAGAAAGGATCTTAAATCCTTTAGTGTTTCCAGTACATGCAAGTTTGTGATGGCTCTCACTTTTGCCGCATTCGTCTTTATACCGTTCTCGAATACGATAAAGCCTAGAAATTCAACGCTGTTTTTCAAAAATTCACATTTATCGACTTGTACCTTCCTTCATGTTTGCATTGAAAACAATTTCTGTGTCTTGCGAATGACTTTGTTTATCCTCGCTGAATATAATTATGTCATCTATGTAAGCGATGCATTGCTTCCCAATGTGCTCCCTTGAAATATCATCCCAAGTTCGCTAGAATATAGAAGGTCCATTTTTAAGACCGAATGGTAAAAGAGTAAGCTCGTATTTCCCATTGTTACTGGAAAAAGCGATCTTCTCTTTAACAGATTCCTTTAACAGAATTTGGTGAAAACCACTTTTCTGGTCTACAACCGAAAAGAATTTGTTTTTCCAACTGTGACAGTACCTCGTTTATTTCTGATATTGCATACCTGTCTTCAATGGTGACTGTATTTAGTTTCTGATAATCTATCACAATTCTGTATTTCTCTAAGTTGGATTGATTTAGTTTTTTTAGGACGAGATGTTCCATTCGAAAGTTGATTTTATTAATATCTTGGCAATAAATTGTTTTAATTGGAATTTGCGATTTTTAATTCGAAAAATGTTTCCTTCGGTGTCGATTTTGGCTGATAGTTCTTTAAGTGTGTCGTTGCCTTAAATGGCATCGAAAGACGAGAGTGAAGGGAGATTGTAAAATTTAATTATGCTGTTAAGGCCAAAAAGATTTGCTTTCGTATGATGTGTGATTTTGATATTTCCTGCTACAGAATTCGCAGTAACTGAGATCTAGTTTCTTATTGGTTTTGAAATTATTGCCGATTTTGTATAATTTTTGTTAGAAGCGGTATCTATCTATTAATATTTTTAGTAGTTTTCCGTTCCCGGTACGTTGTGTGTACGGTAATGAAGAACTCCTCATATTAGAAAATGAGTGTCACTAAGTCTTATAATTATCTCATCCTTGGAATCCATTAGTGTCAATTTGTTCTAGTCTTCCAATGATTCGTCAGGATACTGATGGCTGTCTTCCGTCAAGAAATTTTCGATGGTTGGTAGCTGGTCGGATTTTGTTGTGGCGGATGATCCATGGGTTGTGTTTGGTTTTTATTGCGTGGGATTTTATTCACTGGTCCATATTGATTTTATGGGGCTATTTTCCATTTCCTATACTCGACTGGTCTGTTCGGGCTCACATCTATTTCCATAGGTTCGAGGCATAGCATAGGCTTTGGTGGTTGTGGAGGCAAAGTATAACTGTTTTGCTGATAATGTCCTTGGTAAAAAGCCATTTGTTGCCGGTGCATGAAGCTGGACACGAATTGAGGTTTTTGTGGATATTGAGGACGGTCTGTCCGATAAGGGGCAAAATATTTTGGTGATTGGTACACTGCGTGTCCTTTAGGCAACGTTGGCGATGGTCCTAGTAATCTTGGGCAATCGATTAAAAACCCCTAATGAATATGTCTAAGGCTTTGTGTCTATAGGTTTGAGTTAAGAACTTAATTGATTCATCACCTACTTCCATATAAAAGAATGACAATAAGTACTAAAAAACAAAGTATGCATAAGTACTTATCTATATTTATGGGTGTTGTGCATACCAATACATTAACAACATACAGATACAATTCCACTTCATACTTCTAGCAAACATTTCTGTACACACCCATTTTAAACAACTTAAGCAATATGTTATGCGCTATAGCTATAAAAATATTTATGTGCGCAAATACACATGCATTCAAAGTATGTGTATCAATGGGAATGGAAAAATTTTGAAAGCACATTAAGTACTCGTGCGTATAATAAGTACTCATATGAAATGCGTATATGGATGAATGAAAGAAATGGTATGCTTTTAAGTCATTGCTTGTGTTTCTCCTTTGTCCTTTTTTTAACAGGCATAAGAAACGATCCTAGAATTTTTACATAGCAATTAAAAACTCATTTATAAAGAAATACCGGGTACTTAGCATTAAGAAATCAAAGGCTAATTGCAATTTTTTTTTTATTTATTTATATATTTTTTTTTTTTTTGAGAAAACCTATTCAAGAACACTACCCGCTATGAAAGTTATTAAAAAACTTTGACGACATGTTTAAAAAAAATAATTTTTTCATATTTCATAGGAAAACATTGTCATAAAATATATTGTTATAACAATAACAATTTATTGGCTTGTGTCAAGGCTTAATAACTGCCAAAATTTGCTGTACTAATTAAGAGTGCTGCCATTCATGAGTTTATCTTATTTTACCGCAATTTAAACGAACTCAAACGTTTTAAACAGGTTAAAACGTAACAAAATGTTCAAAGGCACATACACAAACGCTTAATAAGAATTTTTATGATCTTTCACTTATGACAAATTTCCTAAAATTTTCATATACATACACATTTACATGGCAGATCATAAGCGTAAAATTTTCTACAAAAATATGGGGCAATAAAAATGTGGGAAATCGCCAAATTTAGACAGTAAATAATAAGCCAATCGGAATATTCACGTTTTCATTAGCATTTGAACTTTTGAAGTGTGTATACTTATACAAATTTTAATAATGGAGAACTGTGACGAAATTTTAAAGAAAATTATTGAAGGAGTATACAATATGCCAAGAAAAACTGTAGAGCCGAAAGATTCATAAATTTGTAAAGAAGCAAACATCAAATTTAATTAACATAAGTGCGTTGATTTACAGCCTCATGACAGTACACCATTTCAAATAAATACTGAAGAGTAAAGTGCTTTCGCTGAAACATTCACGAATTTTGCTGTAGATGACTGTGGTCCTTTCGATAGCGTTTCAGGTTTGCGTGAATTAATTCAAAAGTGTCTACAAATTAGTGGAGAGTGTGGTAAAAATGTTAACTTAGACAGCTTTATATCAGCGCAAGGAAAACGAAAAACCCAATCAAGACAAGAAAAGAAATAAAAACATACATACAGAATCTTGTTACCAATGGTGAGGCTGAAGTTACAATTGATATGTGGAGCGACGATTTATTAAGAGAGATTCCTTGTACGCCATTTTACACTTCCAAGTGAATTTTGAATATTATATCTAATACAGCGGTTAAAATAAAAGAAAAATAAGCAACCTTGTTGAAGAATTCGATGCGACAAATGTGGTGTTCGTAACAGACCGCGGAAGTAATATTTTAAGTGCAATAAGAGATTTCACAAGATTAAACTGTTCGGCACATCTTTTTTTTCTAATGACTAAAAATGATTTTAAAGGGGTTACAAGTACTTGAGAAAAAAATAGTAAAATACTTTAAAAAGACAAATACAGTAAGCAGCGCATGCTGGAAACAACTTTGAAATGCAATGTTCCTACAAGGTGGAATTCGAAGTTCGCAATATTTGAGACAATTTTTGAAAATTACACAAAGATCAATGAAATTCTTGCGGATAATATTCAAAGGCGAAGTATGTTAAATTTTTATTATTCTGTCCTCCAAGGTTTAGTAGAGATTTGCAAGGATTTCGAAATAATTTTCAAAAAACTTCAAGTGAGTGTGACTTCTACATTATGTTTCGTTATTCCATTACTTAATAAAATAAAAATGAAAAAAAGCAGCGCATGCTGGAAACAACTTTGAAATGCAATGTTCCTACAAGGTGGAATTCGAAGTTCGCAATATTTGAGACAATTTTTGAAAATTACACAAAGATCAATGAAATTCTTGCGGATAATGTTCAAAGGCGAAGTATGTTAAATTTTTATTATTCTGTCCTCCAAGGTTTAGTAGAGATTTGCAAGGATTTCGAAATAATTTTCAAAAAACTTCAAGTGAGTGTGACTTCTACATTATGTTTCGTTATTCCATTACTTAATAAAATAAAAATGATTTGCCGTTTTCAAAATAATGAAGAAGCTGAAATCGCGTGTCTAAAGATTAAAATAATGTCGCACTTGGAAAAATGGAGTTCAAATTTACCTATTTTACATAAAGCAGCATTGTTTTTATATCCTTCTGCAATATCTTTACAGTCAAATGGAATAAACAATAAAAAAAGTTTTTCTTAAACATATATATTGGATAATTTTTTTATCATATGAATTCTTAAGGATGTTAATTTTATCAAAACTTTTTATCAGTTTTTATTTTTTTAAACAAATCAAGCAATTTAGTTTTTTTAATAAAGCCCGTTGCAAATGTTTTGAAAATAGTCCACATAGACAGTCATATTGTGATTACTAAATTGCCAAATACAAAACATTTTTATTAACTGTATCACAGCGATTTCAAAAGGTTTTATTTTGTAGAAATATACTCTAAGTATACTCTGTGTGCACTCGAGTAGAAATATACACATACCCAAGTATAAATATAGCCATGCTCATAAACACTATATTTGTAAGTGCAGGCACTTCACGCAACTCCTACTTGTAGTTATTTAAGTTGCGCTGGCTTTGAATACTATGTTGTGTATGAGTATCGTTTTATTTTTAACTTTACTCACTCATACATGCTTGGCCACCAATACTTTAAAAATACACAAAACCATACTTTTGTCATTATTTGTTCCGTACGTGAAATCTTATTAATGTTTGTTGATAAATTTCCTTTGACCAATGAAAGTAATTGGTACTTCAAGGTTTTTAGGTCACGCTTATATCCATATTGATGATTTAAGCATGCCGCAATAGCTCGCCATTCGAGTGGTGAATTGTACTCTTCCAAAGTCGCATCAGCTTCACCTATTATTTTAATTCTATTTGTTAATATTTGGTTGTTTATTTTGAATCGTCAAACATGGTTGGTACCCTTCCTTTAATCTTCTTCCAAGAGCTAAATTTGACGTGTTTACCTGAGAATTCTCTCCAGCTTCTTACTATGTCGGGCACTTTCTCTAAATCTTCCAGTTTATTTTTGCAGCGTTCTTCAATTGATTGGTCGGCTAGATTGGTAAATTCTTGCGAAGGGATAATACTATTAATTAAGGTTTTACCTTCAGTCAAACCAAATTCTTTTAGTTTTATAAAATTGTCTGTAATTGATTAACCCTACAACCGTAACCTGTTTTTTTATACATAAAAACTAACCATTATTCGAAACGATTAACATACTCTTAAAACCGATTTATACTGTGCCTATGTACAAATTGTCAATTGTATTGATAAAATTAGCATTTTAGCTTTGTTTTGAATATAAATTAAATATGGTATTTACCTGTTTTAATAGATATTTTTAAATGTTTATTAGGAACATATTGTAGGACCAATATTGAGATTAAATATTTTAATTAACAAAAAATTGGTATTGAAATCCATAAATTCAGACCATATTAAAGAAAATAAACTAAATTATAAGTAAATAATATATACATATTAATTTTTTATTACCATTTGTTTAACGCTTCTTCCGTGTGCCTCCTTATGCTCTTACCACATTTCGTGGATATTGAGTTTGGCATTATAAGCTTTTAATTGAAACAATAACCGCAAATCTTCCTTTTATTTGTTTAAAATCATCAACTAAATCTTTTTAAAACTCATTTTCGTTCTCCAAAAAAAATTCAAATTAATTAAAAATATAACAAAATATAAGATTGAAAGTTACATAAACACTAACCATTAGTCGAATCGACTAACACAAGCTTTATAACTAAAAAACATAATAGTTACTGAAGAAATGTGAATGCTCACTATAAGAGAACACTGGCGACAGAGAATACAGAAGAGTTAGAGTTGATCGCGCAATCAAATAAAAAGCTGCATATGAAAATAAAGGCGGTGTTAGTCAAATCTACTAAGGTAACGGTTCTAGGGTTAAATTGGTCTTAATTTAATCCAGCTGTGGCAATGACTCAGTTGCTTAACGTGAGTACCTGTCCTAATACTCTACTCCACGGTACGAATGCACAGGTGAATACAATGCATCCACCAACGCCCCCACCTATGATCAAAATCACCAGTGAGTACCAATACGAAGCCATGTTGTTTAGACAAGACCTCCACCTTGGTAAGTTGCCGGAGACTGTCTAAACTCCTACAGATCTATGGGTCACGGAACCCGGTTAAGAAAGTAACTCCACACTGAGCTAGCATATCTCTTCCAGCGATTTGGGTCCAAGCCACAACCACGACGTTGCTCCCACAAGGGAGCCTCACCGTAGTCGGACAAGGTTCAAGATATCTGGGGCTATCGACACCCGTGGTACCAGAATTAAGCCTTCGGTCAGGCTTCGTAGCATAGATGCACTGCCAGTGTAGGTCACAAACTACTCCGGACTGGTGGCCAAGATGAAAGTGGAAAACACCAAACAGGAAACACTGGAATCATCGACAATATAACAAACAGCAAACAGGAATAGAGGAACACAACAAACAATAAACAGCAAAACAGGAACAGCATGAACAGCCAGAAGGCGGAGCCGAACCAACAGGCTGCAGACCAATCACACACCAATGCATGCTGCCATGTGTTAACGAGCTGGAAAACGGCAACTCAGTGAGCCCTGGTATTGGAAGTGGAAAAGGTACCTCCCCTAATGTTCCGTCTTCTCCCATCAAACACAGCAAGTGCAAAAGCGCCCAACCTCCCAAGAGTCTGGTTGTCCAACAAACACCTACTGAAATCCCGAACCCCACAGCATGAGTGATACCTATATTATCAAGGTTCCTAATGTCAGCATAGTCCTGGCATGTAGTGGCAATTTCCAACACACAGCGGCAGTTCGCAGAATAAGTCTGGCAACTTCGATGCAAAAACGCATTGAAAGAGCTATGTCCCGTCAGTATGAGCCCCAGGCTTAAGCCAAAGTCTGGGTGTTCCTGTATCTATCTCTACGCGTGTCAATATCAGAAGCAGAAAGCCAGTCATGCGCTCGAAGTGGCAGCCCTTTCTTGATTCTGTAGGCAATACTGCGACATTTACCTCTCCACCAACATGAACCTGCAAAGCGTCTATAGACACAGTTCGACACATCGGAACACATGCCAAGAGCGCAATTCTCTGACAAGTGAGAATCTTGCTCCGTCCAACAACAAACATGACAGTCTCGTATAGGGTAGCCAGATTTTTAATTGACAAAAAAAGTACATTGAGGAAAAATGAGCAGTACAATAAAAAAAATAAGTACACTATTTTTTCAAATGAAAACGCCTTAAAAATTTATTAAATAACATTTAGTTCAACAAAGAATATAAAAATGCGTGCATTTTGCAATAGTAATATTTAGCTAGAATGTAAACATATGGTCACAGTGAGTCAAATACTTTATTAAAGCATTTTATGGAAACATTTCCTTTATGTCCACATTTCTTAAAAAATTATTTAAAATCATATATCAATATAAAAAATTTTAAGATATTGTTATGTTTTTACCTTTTTAAAAACGTGTTTTTATCAGTTCGTAGATTGTAGTTAAAATAAAATAAATTTTGTGTTTGTTTTTAATTAAAAATCTTGTATTCAACACAGTTTTGTGTACCACTGCTTGTAATCTTTTTACAAGCAGTAACAATTTTTATTCTTAATTACTCTGTCTGT
Organism: Wohlfahrtia magnifica; assembly: GCA_023159175.1. Classification (NCBI taxonomy): domain Eukaryota; kingdom Metazoa; phylum Arthropoda; class Insecta; order Diptera; family Sarcophagidae; genus Wohlfahrtia; species Wohlfahrtia magnifica. The sequence goes on along the minus strand of JAKWBJ010000322.1, from coordinate 49,049 downwards.
TTAAAACTTTGTAAACAACAACAATTACTCGACAGATCTTTCTCCCTAAAGATCTTCCAACCCGATCGTAGCTATAACTTAGGTTCGATCATAACCTTTTCAACCAGAGGTTATCTACACTTAACTCTCTTTACTGAGCTACCTCCAAGTAAACTGGTTTTTTACTTCACGAGCTTACTCCTTATAAACTCTCTTCACACAAACTGCACTCGCTGACTTTCCTTTACTTAAACTGCACTCGCTGAGTTTACGACACATAAACTGATTGCTGTTCGCATCGATGTGCTTTTTATATGGCTGATTAAGCAATACATCGAAAGCTCTCGAACCTCTCGATATTTCAGGTAGAAGAGATTTCTTTCTTTTATTTTCTTCTTAGTTTTTATGTTGCCATGCGAATGTAAACATCTACTTCTTTCAGCTCTTAGTATTTGTTGCTGCTTGTTTATTGTCTGTTATTCGTTTTCTTTGCTGCTTTATTATTGTTGTTGCCGTGTTATTTTTATTTACTTTATCGTTGCTAATGTTTGTTGCTGTAGATTTGGTTATTTGTAAACAGCACGTATTTGTTCTTGCAGCTTTTGTTTATTTATTTTAGCGATGTGATAAACGCAGGGATGCCCAACGTTATTTTTTTAACAATATTTTAACAAATACATTTGAGAAAATAAGTAATAAAAAACAAACATATGTAAAAAATAGTGATTACGATATTTCCGTCAAATATTTTCTTCAAATGACCGTACCTTTAGTTAAAATTTTACACAATTTGATTTTACTACATATAGAATTTGAAGCCACATTGCTCTATCAACCTTAGGTTAATAAAAGTCGTATATAAAAGTGTAATATGGGCTCTAAAACGGCATCGTAAACGTGTATTTTATCAGGATGTTTTAAACTTCATTTTTTCTAGATGAAAAAACCTTTATTCTTATTAAAAACGTTTAACACAGAAAGCTAAAAAAAAATCCTTCAGCGTCTTTTGTATTTTTATGCAGAATGCAGTACATTGACTAAAAAAAGTAAGCGTACTGTTGAAAGCAGTACGTCTAGCTACCCTAGTCTCGTACCACACAGAAGAACCATACGCTGTACAGGCAGCGAACAGCCCATTGTATATGATACGACGGCACGCTTGCCGAGACCCCTATCACTTCTTGGTATACATCTAACATTTCCAACAATTGCCGTCAACTTATGCCTAACATGCGTAAGATGAACGTGGAAGCTCATACGCTCTCCTGTAACTATTCCGAGGTACCTGACTTGAGTCACATGGCGAATGCTGCTATCACCAATTCTAATAAGTGGGGGCAGCCCGAGTGACAATGTGCCCTTGACAACATCATCACCGTCAAGCTCAGCACGAGACCGGCCTTCGATCAGGATGAGCATGTCGTCCGCATACCCACACAGTTAAAATGTCAGCTCGAGCTGCCCTAACAGAGTATCCATCATGAGGCTCCAAATTAATAGGCCACAGATGGACCCCTGCAGCCAACCACGAGCAACCTCCATCCACACCGTTTCATTGTATCCAACAACACAAGCTTTCATATCCTCGAAGTAGCTTCGACATAATTTCAACTCACGACAGCTAAGTTTAGGCACAAGAGATAATCGAAGGCGCCTTTAAAATCTATAAAAAGGCCAAGCACATACTTCGAAGTAGATTGTTCCACAGAACTCTTAACATACATCCAAGCGTCTTCAGCGCATTTTTCTTCCCTGAAACCAAATCGGTGACAGCAAGTACCCTCGATGTAGCATTCCTTAAGTCTGTACACCATGATTTTTCCTAGTAATTTTGCAAATACTGGCAAGAGACTGATGCCCCGATAAGAGCAAGGATTACTCCTCACTTTATCAGGAGACTTAAGAAGCACCATAACGCAAGCACATTTCCATGATTCGGGAAATAGCCTTCATTGATGCAGCTACCAAGTCGAAATCATTTTTATATCATACCATGTTAACCTTCTTTATAAAAAAATGCTACTCAGATGAACCGTAGTTCGAATTTTCAGCAATTACAGCAAAAAATATTTTTTTTTCAAAACTACGTACTTTCACTTTATTGGGAATAAAATAAGCATTTACCCATTGATTTTCATGAAATACGGTTTATTTTATTTCTATTATATGTAGCTTTATGAATAAATAGTGAAACAGATAAATAAATGCTGCTTTATATTTTTTGTGAATTTTTAGAAATCAAAAATTTCATAATTTAAAAAAAAGATTTTTGTTATTATAGTATGTTTCTCAATATCTCCAAAAATATTAGTTATATTAAAAAATAATATTAGAATGACTTAAAACTGGTATAATTTGGAATGTTGTTACATACGGCGTGATGAAATCGAATAAGTCATTTCAAAGTTATCATAAGATGTACGAGGCAGCCTCTTCAAAAGTCTCACATTAAAAAATGATATATTGAAAAATGATATTAGAATGACTTAAAGCTGGCATAATTTGGAATGTTGTAACATACGGCGTGATGATATCGAATAAGTCATTTCAAAGTTATCATAAGATGTACGAAGCAGCCTCTTCAAAAGTCTCACATTTTAGAAAAAAAATTCGACAAAAAATTTATCCATAGAATCTGAAATGCTGATGATTTTTGAAGTTAGGCCACCATAGCTCATCAAAAAAATATAGTGATTATCCAAGGTAAAAAAAAATTTTCCCATTTGTTGCATAGTGTAATTGGCTAGTAAATAAATTAATAAATCGTAAGTTAGAATCTGATTATTTATTTAAAACTGTTTGCTTTTAAATAATACTATAGGGTCCGCCATCTAACGTTTTTTTTTCAACTAGTGCTTATTTCGTGAATGGCAACACTTAGCTCATGTCTGATTTGACAGATAATTAGTTTTATCCTTCCGCTGAACGAATATGGTTGTGTATACGCTTGAACTTCGCCTCGCTAAGTGGGCCTCTGATCGACTTACAGAAGATGCCGATTTTGCAAAAAAAATCATCTTTTCAGATAAAGCTCATTTTGATCTTGGCGGGTATGTAAACAAGCAAAATTGTCGCATTTGGGGCACAGAAAACCCGCACGCATACATTGAAAAGCCGATACACCCAAGACGAGTCACTGTTTGGTGCGGATTTTTGTCCAGAGGCATAATTGGGCCATTTTTCTTCGACAATGAGCAAGGAGTGGCCGTTACAGTCAATGGCGATCGTTATCGGGCCATGTTGAACGAATTTTTGTTCACAAAAATTGAAGAGAAGGATTTAGCAACATTTGGTTTCAACAGGACGGCGCTACGTGCCACACAGCCGAAGCTACACTCGAAGTTTTGCGCCCTGTTTTTGAAGATCGCATTATCAGCCGCAGAGCTGATGTCGTTTGGTCACCTCGGAGCTGCGATTTGACACCGTTGGACTATTATTTGTGGGGTACCGTCAAAGATAAGTGTTACGCCAACAAGCCAGAGACAATTGACGCTTTAAAGAACAATATTCGTGAAGTCATTGGTGAAATACAGCTGCACACAATCGATAATGTGCTTAAAAATTGGACCGATCGTATAGGCTACTGCATGGCCAGCCGAGGCAGCCATTTGAATGAAATTATTTTCCATTATTAACCGGAAGGATTGTACTTTCAAATAAAAAAAGAAATTTGAGAAAATATTCAGTAGCTTTTTTTATAGCATTTAAAAAAAAAAATTATTTGGCGGACCCTTTATTTTTTTATTACTGTAAAAATTATATAACTTAGAATTATAATTAATTCGCTTACAACCAAATGATGATCAGATTTAGGGATGCCAGATTCTTAATGGTCCTAGAAGTAGTGTTGTTACGGTTCTCGGCTTAAACTATTCTTTATAATTCTTGTGAGGTTTTTTTAATTATTTTTTGTGTGTTATTTTCTTTAATTTTATTTATTTATTTTTTTTTTTGTCTAATAAACTTTCTTTTTGTCTTTTACTTTAATTTATACCACATTTTCTCACAAAACTATTTGTGTAATTTTTTGTATACAATATTTTTTAATTTTATGCTTGTCAATTAAAATCATTTATTAATATAATGGCACCGCACGGTGGTTTGGGCTTGGGCAAAAATGGTTGAAACTTATGTAAGAATTTAATTATTGTTTTTTTGATATTTAAAAAGAAAACTCTTTAAATAGATTATATTCAAAATTTAAATGAAAACTGCTGCGTAGTTTTGGAGTTATATTGGCTCAAAGTTATAGTTTGTATGCAACATAGTAAATTTAAAGAATCAGTGCTGTCCTGTATTCCGAATCAGAAAGATTTTATTCGGAATCGGAATATTCCGTATTGCTTAGGTGTTCTGTATTTTATATCCGAATAATTTTTTTCGTGTAGGAAAATGTTAGTGGAATCAAATCGAATCAAGTTTTTTTTTAAAAAAAAAACTTCCCTGAACTGATAAAATATCGATTGTAATACTTAATTTGAAATGTTCTCTTTTATTTTTCATATTGTTTACACAACTATTTGAACAAAAATTTCTATAAATTATGAAATTAGAATTTGTTTAGGAATATAACGAACAGCAAATTTCAGATTTTTGATTACGAATAATTTTATAATTCCCCAAGGATTGATTCCACTTTGTATATAAAACAGGGACATATATTATGGAATTTTTACTTTTGGTTATGATAGTAAAATTTAAATTTTTTCTAGCGGTCGCTAAACGAATGACTGAAAATGCAAGTCTGATCAGTGTTACGGTTGGGATTTTTCCAAAATTGCACAAAAAGGTATTTTAGAAAAAAGAGGAGCATATTTTATTATATATGTATTTATTCAAATAAATAGTTTCGTTATGGTTTGGCGTTCCTTTTCGGTGGCTGAGGGTAACATTTAAGACCAACTCGAACATAATTCGAGGCAATGTGTGAACAAAATGAGTCCTTTTGGAGTTTGGGTATTCTAACAAGACAATAGAAAGCCTACGGCAAGCATTATAAAGTAGTGTTATTATACAACGTTCCTAAACAGTTCTTGCTAACGAAGTGCAAAGTAATTCCAGTGAAACTACTACAAAATTAGTATTTTTAATGAAAAGCTCTTCGTGCAGTTCACATTATATAGTTTTTGAAAGTGAAAACCTTATAGTTCTTGTTAAAATCCAGTTTTCGGGGGGTTTGCGTACTTTTCCGTGCGACTGTATATTTTCGCCACACTCAGCGTTGTCATATATAAAAAAAATCTTTTCAGCAAAAAAAAAATTTTTTTTTCAACCAAATCATATAAAAAACATGAGTTGCTTTTCTAACAATTAACTCCGTTAGTATACATCGTATTTCCAAAACCTGAGTCTTTATTCATATCCACACGTACCCTAAACGTTCTTCACACACGCTCTTTCTTCCGTGAATTAAGAGGTATTACAACATATTTTTGTTAGCCAATATTTGTTTCTTTCATCGATAGGAAACTCAAAGTAATGCTTATAACCATTCTTAATTTGGGAAGTTATTGCATGGCGTTGTGATTTTAAAGTTAATTCCCCACAGATGTAGCAAAACAAATCTTGAAATTTTTTGCAAGTCTAAGCCCTTAACATATTGTAATCTGAAACAAAAATCCATTATAAATAAGCTAATTCTATGTATATATTTTGTAAAACACCATAATAAAAAAATATAAAACGGAAACAGTCCTTAGAGTACTTTTCAATATTAACTTTTGGTTTTGATAAAATCAAATATCGGATAGGATTTGTCTTTTCGGTTTCGCAAACAAGTGTTGAATGATGAAAAAAAATTTGATTTTTCTTAAAAGTGCATTTTGTACTGGGTTTTTTACCACAATAATAACAAATTTTATTCTTAGAATATTTTTTTTTTTTGACTTACCATAAAAAATGAACCCTTTACTTTTGTCAAGGTTAGGCACCTACCTTTATCGGTTATTTTATTTTCAACTCACACCTGGCTTTCGTTAAAACGCTTAAAATGTAAAATTTATATTCTAAGAATTTTTTTATAACTTTTTGGAAATAAAAAAAGAAAAATTTCCACTAATTTTACAGGAAAAAAATTTTCTGCTAGTTTTGCAAGAAAACATTTTTTCGCTAATTTTTGTCAAAGTTAGGTACCTGCATTTAATTTTGAATAAAATCAGCAATAGTAAACCGATTTTCATGATTTAAAGCTTATTTTATTCTTAAAATTTTAGGCTTTAATTTAGGTTCAATTTTTCTGAAAAATTTTTTTTCTTTCTGAAAAATTTTTTATGACTTAAAAAAAAAAATTTTTTTGCAGCTAAGTTGTGAAAAACTCCGAAACTATTGAAAATACCAAAAAATGGTGTTCAGGAAATTTTGTTTCTAAACGTTTGGTGGTACTTGCATTAAGATCGGTCTAGTCGTATTCAAGTTATGAAATATATTGACATAACTACCATATTTTTGGCGAAAAATTTGCCACGCACATAAAAAAAATTTGAGCCCGATGGAAAAAAACTGAAAATGGACTTGTGCATCGAAACCATTATACTCCATATAGTTTTATTTAAAGGCGAGAAAATTTTTTTGTTTTTTGTAGACCAGTGTTATCTGCAGTTGCCTAGTATTAACTCTAATGACATTATTGTATCTTTTAATTTACTATCAATTATAACCTTCTATATTTACTTAGTTCTCTTTCTATATTTAATAATTTTTGGAAAATTCCCTTGGATACATACATTTTATATATTTTTGGAAAATTTTTTTTGTATATCGTGAGTAATATTTATTATTCGTGTGTTATTTTCATCGTTATGCTGTGAATGTTTTAAATGTCCATAAACTACTTGATCAATAGTAGAACACGTTCTAGAGACGGACTGGCGAATATGGTGAGAGTTTTGATCAAGCAAAAAGTTGGTATCGAAATCTGTCATATAAATGTTCAGAGTTTAAGAAATAAAATTGACGAGTTTCGTTTTATGTTTGAGAATTCCGGCATTTACATAATTTGTATTACTGAAAGATGGTTTAAGCCTGATTTCACTGATTTATCCGTCTCATTGTCGGATACAATATTAGGATAGTTGATAGGAATGGTTATAGTGGTGCAGCGGTTTATGCGAGAAGGGGCATTGCGGCTAAGATAATTTGTACGTCTACTGACCCTATTGAGGATATTAATGACAATCCATTGCCGAATCTGATGGACTACTTATTTATTGAGATTAATTGCGAGGGAAGAAAATGTTTTTGGGCTGTTTTACAGAAGTAATAATCGTATCTCTTTTGAAAGATTTGTTATAACCCTCCAGACTTTCGCTTTTTAGTTGAATCCTACCTAAAGGACAATTTGCATCCTCTTGGTCTTGAATGGCATAATGTGACTAATCCTACGAATTTTACCCCCTTGATTTTTTCTTTATAAGTGATCTTTCAAGGGTTTTAATCTAAGACCAACTATCGGCCTCCTGTTTTTCACGTCATGACTTTATCTTTTTCACTTATGATTTTCAATTACGCATACTTCTGCCAGTTATTAGTTGCCGCGATTTTATAAGGCTTAACAGTGGAATTTTGGAACGCGAATTTGACAATATTGACTGGAGTATGATATACAACATTATTTCTGTGGACGATCAGGTGTCCCTTTTACAGCATAATCTGAACCACTTGTACGATCTTACAGCTCCCTTGAGAACAAAATCTTTGGATGGACATAACAAGCCTTGGTTTTCTCTGGAAATTAAACAGGAGATCTACATTAGAGATTGTTCGTATTCGCGATAGAACTCCCGAATTGCACAAGTCGTACCGTAACTCAAGACGAATAACGAACAGGCTGATTAAAAAAGCAAAATCGGGCTTTTTTGCAAATAAGTTTTCCACCGCGATTGGCTCGACGAGTACCTGGAAAATTATTTGTGAAATTGGTATCAGTAAATATAGTAATCAGGATTGTTGTGAAGAAGATGCAAATACACTTAATGCACATTTTTTGAATATCTCCCCGGTTAGACCCACCTCCATCTATTACAGTTTCTCGGATGATACTCCCAACGATAATTTTTATTTTATTAATGTTACCCAACAGGTATAAACTAATGAGGTGTAAACTAGTTTACTGTCGATAAAGTCTAATGCAATTGGGGTTGATTGCATTAATCCGCGAGATCTTAAGCTCCTTGTAACACAACTTCTTCCCGTTATAACATCTATTTTCAACAAGGTTTTTACTATAAACTGTTATCCTAAAATATGGAAACTTGATATTTTATAAGTTTTCTCGCTCTGCTACTGATCTGATACATTTTTATTTAACAGACAGACTTCAGTTTGTTGAAACAGGTGCTTCTAAATCAAACTCTCTTCCTCTCAGTCGTGGTGATCCCCAGGGTTCAATTCTGGGTCCCCTATTATTTTCGTTATATGTAACTGACATCCTGAGCAAACTTCAGAATTGTAGAATTAGAATGTATGTCGATGACGTGCAACTTTACATTAGTTGTGACGTTGTGGGTATTGTGTAATATGTGAAATCTTTGAATGAGGAGTTGCATCGTGTTTATGAGTGGGCTACTGCTAATACCCTGAGAATAAATCCCACAAAATCTAAATATTTTATTATTAAGAAAAATGTACTGCAATTTGATTATAACCCTGTCTTAATCATGGATGGCTGCACCATAGAAATTGTGAACGTAGCTAAAAATCTGGGTATTTACTTTAATAACACCTTGATTTGGTCAAATTATGTTAATTATACGTGTGGTCGCATATTAACTATATTAAGAAATCTTCGGAAAGGTCATCATTATACTCCTATAAGGATTCGACTACTACTTGCAAAAACCTATTTAATGCTGATTTTAATTTACGGGTGCGAACTTTTTGCTAGTTGTGACAGTAATAGTAGAAGAAAACTTAATGTAACTTTTAATAACATTGTTCGTTTCTGGTTACGAAGATATGGTCATATTTCGTCTTATGCGGGTAGACTTTAAGTTTATTTTGTATTTGCTTGAATATTAGCATTTTCTGGTATAAAATTTGTGTTTTATGAACTTATGTATATTCCAGCCTAGCTTCTTATTTTAATATTTATTTCTGTTTGTACTGAGTTCCGTGCCGTAATAAGAAACTGAGTCTTGTGTGCTGAACATTGGTAATAATAATAAATAAATAAAATGTTCTCTAGGTTAAAAGAGATATTCAATAATTTTAAAATTTCATGCATACATACATATTTAAAATTTTCAAAATAGAATTTACAATGTTTGAATACTGTATTAAAATGAATAAAAAGTAACAAAATAACACAGATAATATACGTTTAGAACTGGGCATTTGTCAAAAATTTAACTTATAAGAATTAAGTTTATAAGTAAGTGTTTGGTATAGGCTGCAAGCACAAACAATTACAGATTTCGACCCAAATTAAGTTATAAAGAAGCATCACTGCGCAGTGCACTGCGCTCTTATACATAAAATTGTATCCTTCGTATTATATGCCAGCAACAGTGTATAAAATTTTAATTCACGGTATTAATTATATTAAGCATTCTACTATTCCCATTGGAATATTATCCGAGGAAGCCACAGAATCAAGTCACAAAATTATAAGAAAAGCCGGATTGAAGCATACGAGAAAAATAAGTAGTAATAAGGACCTAGTAGTTTATTTTGTCCTGCAGTCAGATCTAGAAATTTTGATGTATAGTCAAAAAAGCTCTTAAAAAGTTATGATCTACAAAATTTAAATGTATATATAAATGAAACAGAAGACTGTACAGGAGTAATGCCTAGTAATGAATTACTGGAAGCAACTGAAAATGATTATATTAGTGATAGTGAGTAAAATGTCTTCGTGTGTGCTATTTCCTAAAATAAACGATCTTTTCAAAGTAAAATTATACTGATGCAAAAAACTTCCTAAAAATGTTGGTATTTTTTAATTTAATACAATTAATTAAATTTATAAAGAAAAAAAACCTTATATTAAGTAAGGCATTTATGTAAGTAGGTAAGTATGGGTATGTCCTTCCACCCATTCGGAAAAAAAATTTATTGACACATGAGGTATGTTATAAGTGTTTCATTTACAAAATTACATTAGAAAATTTATTTTAAAGTAAATTTTTTTCAGTTTTTGAAAAAGGACATTTTTGATCCTGTAGTGTCCTTGCTCCGAATTCACTCAAATTTGGTCAAAACGTTAAAAATGATACAGAAAATAATTGTACAAAATTTCATAAATTTTGATTTATTTTTTAATTTTGTAGTATTTTTTAATTTTCAGAATATATGGGAAGTACACGAATCCTTGCTCCGAATTTTTTAAAACCTTCGTTTTGACCATATGTTATGTTAAAATTAATCTTTTAGTGACATGGTGATCCAAACCAGACCGCTAAAATTGTCAAAGAATGGCTGTCGCAACAGAAATTTTTGGTAAATTAGTGATCACCGGAAAGCATTAATTCCTATACAATAGTAAACAATGCCTGGAAAAATATTATCGGACTTCGTATAAAATGTTGAAGCTATGGCAACGAATATAATATGAATGGTACCAGATTTCTTTTACGTTTTTGGGTAATATTGTAGAGGGCACGTCTAAATGTTTTAAAAATGACACAAAAATGGTGTTCCAAAAATAGTGTTAAAAATATAATTTCCTCTCCATTTAAGCGAAAAGTGCAAATCTAAGTGCATGCAGATTCTCTTACATCATTGCCTTTCTCCCATTCCAGTGTTTGAATATCATACCTTTTGTTAATTTTTTTGAGAAGACTTAATGAATAAATAAACCTCACTGTATATATTTATATTTTTACACCCACTATATTTATCATGCTCGGCATTACTTTTTCTTTTAAAACGAATTTTTTTCTAATAAATTTTTTCATTTAAGCGCAGTAAAAACATTGTTCCCTTTAGTTATGTACATAAAATCAAAAAATAAAAAAGGTACACAAAGCTCGTTGTTCGGGTATTTATTATTCCACTAATAAAAATAATTGTCTTAATTTATTAGGATTTGGAGAATTTTTTTTAATGAATATGTATAGCATTATATACAATATAAAAAGGTAATGAGAACTGTAACAAATTTATTTAAAAAAATATGATTGTATATTAAATTAATACAAACTTCTTTGGTTCAACTACTCGTATGTGTGGCATTCGTTTTTTTTTTTTTGTATCGCTGAGTCATGGTATTGCCAGCACGAAAACTTAAAATTTAGTAAAGCAATCTTTATCTAATGTAGGGTTTTTGCATACGATTTTTTAACATATGTTTGTTAAGCTTACTACAAATCTACTGTTAGATTTTTTTTGCATATGGCCGTTAAATTTTTAATTCTTTCTTATGAGGATATTTATTTATACTTTATTATTAATCCCTTTATGAGGATATTTTATTTATAATTTATTATTAATCCTTGCTTACGAGGATATTTGCATATTATAATTTTTAGCTGGGCGCCAGTTAGAATAAATAGAACTATTTTTTTTTTTTTGAGTTATTCAAAAACTGATCCATATTTTTCAAAAAATGTTCATATAACTAAAGTTATAAATTAGGCGTAAAACGCAAAACAAACCAATACAGCAAGTATAAATATGTTTAGATACAAATATTAAAGTTCGTTGAACTCATTAGCAAAAGTAATAAAAAGAATTGGAGTAATAAAATAACAACTAATAAACAAAAAGAAATGTTTTTGTTGTTAACTTATATGTACATGTATGTAGATCATAGTTGAAGAGATCAACTAGTGTGAACCTTATCTGGATGAGAATTACCTACAGTGTATACGTATACAACCGAACAAAAATGAGCAGATAATTACAAGATAATAACTAAAGCAACAAATATTATTTAGTTGTGGGATAGATATCAATGAGAGCAGAATTATGTCTCCTTGCTTTTAAAAATTGTTTGTTTGTGTTGTTGTTTACCTTTTTAGTTTTCCAATTCAACGCACATAGCAAACTTTCACTAACACTACCACACTACGAATTTCTCTTCTTGGTCACCTTGATGTAGATTATAAAAGGCACCATATATTCGATGTAGATTAATATATTTTCGTTTGCACAACAACAAAATAAATATGTTTTGCCATATATTAACTTATATAGTCGTATTGTTTCACTGTATTCGTTATTATTATTCCTTCTTCGTTGTTTTGTTGCTGTTGCTTTGTATTTTATTCTTTTTTTGATACTGCTTTTTCGTTGTTTTCCTTATTTTCTTTATTTTTTTTATTGTTAAAATATGTAAACTTAAAGTGAAAAGCACGGTGTACACAACCATTTGTGTGAGAAGCAAAATTCAATTTTTTCTTCCAGTGTTTTATAAGAGAGAGACTGTCAGATTACTACCGCAATTGTAAAATGCACTTATATTTGTTTGCCTGACGCTGGTGTAAACAGTATGAAAGAGAAGTTTTTTTAGCAAGCGAGGTTAAATATAAAGAGAACAAACAATACAATAGTACACGAGATAAAAACTAACAGCGCAAACATCAAAGACGGGATGTAATGATGGCCGCCTCCTGGGTAACGCTAAATGATCTTCTCTTTCCTCTGCTAAAGACCTTTTGTTACTACCAGTGTTGCCACAACTTCCAATTGTTTGTAACCAAATTTCTATAAAAAGTAACCACAATTATAAATCCTAATTTTAATACAAAAAACATTAAAACATCATTTTGTATATGGATTTTACAGAAGTATTGACTTGGTACAATAATTGATGAGTCATATTATCGTATTTGTGCTGAACATTTTAACTATATATTGATAAGCTTTGCACACTAGAAAATATCATTCTCTCATGTGATGACGTTTGGTTATGATGAGGTTCTAACATTTATATCTTAATAATTTTAGCTCAATAGTCTTTAGATAAAACAATAGAAAAAACTGAAATATGCCTGAAATTTATTCTCACTCATCCACTGAACGAAACAGTATAAACAACGAAGTATTTTTGCTTTGATTGCTTACCAAAGCTTATCCTGAATATGTCACCCGATCAAAACATACGAGAGATTATTTATGCAGTTCAGAAATTATGATTTTGACATGAAAAAGAAATACCGCCTAGTACAGACTAAAATGTTCGGAGATGATGAATTGAAGTAATTATTCTATGAAGATTATTTCCGAACTCAAAAAGCTACTCAAGCAAAACATTTGAAAGCAGCAGGATCAACCAAAACGCAGTGGAATTGAGTACCGTACGAGTAAATGCCGAAAGATGTTGAAAGCCAAAATTTCATGTCTGAAATGTTGCTGGAAGTTATAAAAAAGGTTCTAGCGGCATTTAATCATTACTAGCGATGAAAAATAGATCCATTGGGTCATCAATCGGCCAATTGTTCCAAGATCAGATTAAACTATTTATAATCTAGACCTTGTCCGTCCGACCACCATTTGTTTCGATCGTTAAAAGAAATCATCATCTTTATTCGTTTACTTCGAGAAAAAAGTAGCCAAAATCGGGAAAAAGTACACATCAAAGAAAAAATAACCAATTTTTGTTAAAAATAACCAAAACGGCAACACTGGTTACTATCATGGCTTATGATTTAGTTATATCTATATGTTCTTAATGTTCTCAGGTTGACGACAAGTGCTCCGCTTGCGGTAGGTACTGCTTGCTTCCGCCTCATCAAAACCTAGCAGGTCTTACAGTGCGGAACATTTCGCGTATCCGCAGAAGTGTTTGAAGTGCTACTTAGTTCGGTAGCAGATATGGTCGCAGGTTTTATATATATTTGTATATATGTGTCCCGCTGTGGTATGGTATAAGTTAATTCAGTTTATTAAGTTTAGTTTAGTTTTTGTTAATAAACTCGTTACGCAAAGTCGCAACTGAAATATAAATATATAAAGAAATAAAAAGAAGAACTAAAAATTCTTTTTTTAATGTATTCAAATTAAGAATACTCTAACTGGCGCCCGAGCAAAATGATAAAAAGAAACTTAGAAAAAAGTAAGGATAGAAAGAAATCCTGAAGAAACCAAGTAAGGATATGTGAAATGATATATCCTCCAAGAAAAAGGCTCCGTAGTAGCCTGAAGAAAAAAGAGTTATAAAAGGCAAACCAGGGGCATGATATGCAAGCCTTTTCCTGTAAAAAAGGATAAGAATAAAAAATTTTTTTGAAAAATTAAAAAAAGGAAGAAAGTAAAAAGTGCATTAACTTAAGTGTTAAAACTGTTCGTAAGCCAAACCAAGTGAGAAATCAACTAAGGGTGAAAAGTGAAAAAACTAAACTAATTTAAATTAAGAGTGTCAGAACTATTAAAAAAAAAAGAAACTGCAACTAAATGTGAACAGTTATTTGTGAAGAAATCGATAAGTATTATAAAAAAAGCAAAATAAAAGATACATACAATAAAAATTAAAGAGGCGTATTGAGTGCGAAAGAAAGAAATTACAGAAATTTATATGATCAGCAGGACATTGAAAACTTACGTAAAAGTTTTGAAATATAAAAGAAGTAAAGAAAATATAATATTATTTAAAAAAAAAAGGAAAACCCATGTGAACAACCAAATTATACAAGAACATTATAAATAAAAAGCAGTAATAAAAAAAAAAATTAATACCAGCGGTCAACTACGGTTAACTACAGTCAACTTCAATCAACTGCATTCATTTACAATAGTTGTTACTATTACTTTTATATAATTTTTATAATTTTTGTTCGCTTCAATCGGTAAAATTCTTTTTTCTCAAATAACATTTATAATTCATTGTATAATAATTTTTTTAAAAAAAAGCACAATGGCAAACCCAAATAATCTGATTCGGCCTCCCGTTATTCCTGCAAATCCTCCACAAAACGTTCAAATGAACATGGAGGACCTAACAGCACTTATTTCAAATTTAGTCACAGATATTTTCAGACGGCAAGGACCGGAAATGGTCCAAGCTGCGTTAAGTCCTAGTACAAATAGACAGAAGATAGGGACCAACAGACTGACGAACGGCATAGGAATAATCTAAACAAGATTCCAGATGTAATGAAATGTTTCAAAGAATTCTCAGGTAAGCCGGGGGAATATAATTCATGGTAGAAAAGCGTAGATAGAATTTTGGAAATATATCAACCACTTAAGGGAACGTCAAAATACTATAGCATTCTCAGTGTAATTAGAAACAAAATCACAGGTAACGCGGATATAGCACTGGAGTCTTATAATACTCCATTAAATTGGCAGGCTATTTCACAGTGCCTAACCGTTCACTATGGCGACAAGCGAGACTTGTCAACGTTAGAATATCAATTGACAACTTTGGTACAGGGCAACCAAAGCATTCAAAATTTCTACCAAAAGGTATACACCCACCTATCGCTTATACTAAATAAGATCGGATGCGAACAAATGGGTAACGCTGCACTTAATATAATGACAAAAACTTACAGAGTTTAGGCCTTAGATTCCTTTATAAGGGATCTAAATGGCGACTTGCCACGGCTTCTAGAAATGAGGGAACCGGTGGACTCACCATAGGCCCTCCATCTCTGTCTTAAGCTTCAAAATTAGAATTTTCGAGCAAACCATGTTTATAACACAAGAGGAATTGCACCACCACAGCTTCCTCCACGACAGAACTTTCAAAGAAAACAGAAACAGAAATTCTACACTCATTTAGCTCACATACCGCATAATAATCAACCAACTCGGCAATTTTTTCAACAAAATAATCCACAGAGGCCACCTAAGCCCCAACCTCGTCCAGCACCTATGGATGTAGATCAAAGTATGCATTCTCTTCATATTAATTACATTAACAGATCCCACCGAAATGACTTGCAAGGGAAAAGACCTGGTTCAATCTCGTACCCTCAACAATAGAGGTTACAAAGAACCTTTCACATTGATACTGAGCAAGTACAATCGGGAACACCCGACAAAGTATATATTGAGCCAACAGACATTTATTTTTTAGCCTAATTACTTTAAGGTTAAAACCGTACTTTAATGTTACCGTACTTTAAGGTTAAAACGCAGAGCGGGGATATTCTTAGATTTTTAATAGACACAGGATCGAGCACAAATTACCTCGAGCCACGTCTGGCAAAGAAAAAATTAAAAATAAAGCATCTTTCTACGCAAAATCAGTTGTAGGAGATATTAAAATAACTGAACATACTATAGTAAAACGTTTTAACTTAGAACAAAAAAAATAAACTCTTTTTAATGCCTTCCTTTAAGACCTTTGACGGGAATTAAAAGACGTAAATCACACAGGCGACAACTATATGATATTGAGAAATGGAAAAAAGGTATTAAGCAACTTTCTTCCGCAACGGTAAATAATTTAAATATAAATAAGGCATCCACTCAACAAAAAGCGAATATGAACGCTATTACAAAAAAATTCCCTACGTTTTACATGGAACCTAATGAAAAATTAACATATACCACAAGAGTTGTGGGCGAAATTAGGACCACATCAAGCACTCCAGTATATACTAAATCTTATCCTTACCCCGCATCCTTGAGATCTGAAGTAGAGAAACAAGTAACCACTCATAAACGATGGAATCATACGACCATCTAGGTCCCCATACAATTCACCGGTGTGGATCGTGCCCAAAAAGGCAAATGCATCGGAAGAAAAACAATACCGAATGGTAATAGACTACAGAAAATTAAATGCAGTAACGGTTGCGGACAAATATCCCATTCCAGAGATATCTGAAGTAATATCTTAACTTGGGAACAGTAAGTGTTTTTCTGTGCTGGACTTGAAAAGACGATATAATTATATTTAGCAAAACAGAAGAGAAACATTTTTCTCACATTCAGCAAATATTTAAAACCCTAATGGATGCCAATATGAAAGTCCAATTAGAAAAGTGTAAATTTTTTGAAGAAAATGTAGAATTTTTAGGCTACGTAATATCTGCTAACGGTATTAAGACTAGCCCTGCAAAAGTAGAGGCCATTGCAAATTTCCCAGAACCAAATACCTTAAGAGAACTCCGTAGTTTTCTTGGCATGTCAGGTTATTATCGAAGATTTATTAAAGATTACGCAAAAATCGCGAAACCCCTGACATCCCTTTTACGAGGGGAGGGAGGAAGAATCTCAAAAAACCAATCCGCAAATACGTAAATCGTGTTAAGCAAAGAGGCCGTAGAATCCTTCAGGAAAATTAAGAATTCACTTATTTCCCTTGTTGTCCTCGCTTATCCAGATTATCCTCGCTTATCTAGATTATCAAAAGGATTTTGAATTGGTAACAGACGCATCCAGCTTTGCAGTTGGAGCAGTCCTGTCTCAGAACGACAAACCAATATCTTGCATATCCAGAACACTTAACAAGGAAGAGGAACATTACGCTGCCAACGAAAAAAAAAAAAATTGTTGGCCATTATATGGGCCTTGAATTCGTTGAGGAATTATTTATATGGCTCAGCTAAAGTCAAAATTTTTATAGACCACCAACCGCTAACGTACGCACTTAGCAACAAGAACACAAATAGCGAGATGAAAAGGTGGAAATCAATTCTTGAGGCATATAATTATCAGCTACACTATAAACCAGGGAAAATGAATGTAGTAGCGGACGCCTTATACAGAATACCTCCGCAAGAATCACCCACGCACACATTGTCAATTGCGACAAATTCCGACGAAAGTTCGTCACATGGACTAATACATAGTGGAGAAACCCCCATTAATGTATTTAAAAATCAATTATTCCTCAACATAGGTACAACTTCCGAATACCAATTTAAAATAATATTTCCCACGTATCATCGACATATAATTACCGAATCATTTTACTCTGAAGAAAAATTAATAGAGATTCTACGAAGATATCTCAACCCATCTGTTATAAATTGTATTAAGACGGATGAAAATACCATGGGAAAAATACAACAAGTATATCCACTGTATTTCAACAGGTAAAGACACACACACGCACACAGTTGCAAGTACAAGATATAAGAAACATACAAGAACAGGAAAATATAATAATCAGAACGCACAACAGAGCGCAGAGAAATTGCAGGGAAAACAAACTTTAAATCTTAGGTAGGTTCTACTTCCCTGCTAGTGCAAGGAAAATGAAGAAAATCGTTAAACAATGCTCAACTTGTAGGGAAAGTAAATATGACCGTAGACCGAATCAACCAGAAATTAAGAAAACGTCTATCCCAACACACCCTGGTCACACGTTGCATATAGACTTATATAAAACTGACAATAAACTAGTTTTAACTGCGATTGACAAATTCTCTAAATACGCTCAAGCTGTTATAGTAAAATCTCGATCAACGGAAGATATTAAAGAACCCCTTCGTAAGATACTATTTTCCTTTGGCATACCCAAAGTAATCGTTATAGACAATGAAAAGTCATTAAATTCTGCGCCGATAACATTCATGGTAAGGAACATATTGAATATACAGATATTCAAGTCACCAACCTATAAAAGCTCAGTAAATTGACAAATAGAAAGGGCCCATTCAACTTTGTCAGAAATAATGAGGTGTTTGAAAAGAGAACGGACACATAATAGTTTTGAGGAACTCCTTGACCGCTCAGTTTATGAATATAACTATTCAGTACATTCTACTACTGGTAAAAGACCTTTAGAAATTTTCTTTGGTAGAACTGTTGGCACAGACCCCAGACAATTTGAAGAAGCAAGAAAAGATAATATTGAGAGACTCATGGAAATACAGTAAAGAGATCTGCGATATCATAATAAGAAAAGACAGGAATCAAAAACTTACAATCCAGGAGACGTAGTGTACGTAAAAGTAGACCAACGACTAGGCACAAAATTAACCCCTAGGCTTAAAAGGGAAACAGTTAAGGAAAATTACACAACAACAATCTTGACAGAATCAAATCGCGTTCACAAGAGTAATATAAAAAGTAAGAAATATTCTCTCATTTTTTTAGGGTATTCAGCGAAAATGTATTGGACACTTATTTTACTAATCATTATGACCCAAGGACAAGCTACGAACGTCCAAGTATTCGACTACAGTACAGCAAAAATAGTTACTATCAATAACGGACTAGCAAAGATTCAGGACGGAACATTAAGACTAATCCGTTTAATTAAAATCGACATATACGATATTTTTTGACAGACACCTACAACTACATAAACACACATATTCCAAAGAATAATATTCTCTTCCCTATTCTGAAACAAGAGACTGAACAGACTATGGACA
The DNA here is from genome assembly GCA_023159175.1 of Wohlfahrtia magnifica. Classification (NCBI taxonomy): domain Eukaryota; kingdom Metazoa; phylum Arthropoda; class Insecta; order Diptera; family Sarcophagidae; genus Wohlfahrtia; species Wohlfahrtia magnifica. The sequence continues at coordinate 29,853 of JAKWBJ010000322.1, read as the reverse complement.
TATTGCAGACACTAAAACCCTCCAAGCATCTCTGACTAAAAAAATCAATAAATGCTTTAGGACGCTGTGGAAATATATTGCAAGATCACCGGATCATGAAAATTTGGAAATAATTAATAGAAACTTACTTAGACTAAATGATAATAATGATGATCAGGTAGTCATTAATAAACTTTTTAATGAAAGAATAAATAATTTAACTTTAATAACTAAACAAACCCCAAATAGTATAAATAAAGAGCATGATGATATGAAAGAAATAATTATTAATATACAAAATAAGGTTAGATTGATAAAATCATTATATTTTTAGTGTACTCAGCATTTGTATTTGGAGAGTTAATTTTTAACATATTCATTGCTACTATATTTATAAACAGATAAATAGTAATGCATTTCTCTATCTCTCTCTTTTGCTGTCACCATAATCTTAATTCCATTTCAGTTTTATTCACCGCTAAGTTTTAAAGTAGACAATCGCACTTTTTTTATTTCTCTATTGTATTTAAGAACTAACAAGACTTAAGCAACAAACTCTGTATAGAAATGGTCTTAAGGTGGAGCAAAAATTATTTACCATGAGAAAAATTACTGTTATATATTAAATTTAAATGAAATGTAATTAAGAATAATGTGAATGTTATTATCACAACTAAGATTTCCACGGTAATTCTAATATATATATATATATATATATATATATATATATATATATATATATATATATATATATATATATATAAATTGCATTAAAATAAAATAAACAGCGTTTTTATTTCTTGTTTTACTGTTAGTTGCCGTTAACTGGGACCAAGACCGAGTTGCAAATGCAGTTGTTGAGGATTTTCAACGGCGGGGCATTAACGTTGATACTCACGTATTTGATGATGGGAAGAGCCTGAGGTGAGTGCGCTTTCAGCTAAAAGTAATACAGATATCAGTGCACTGCTTGCCACTATGATGGCCAAATGGCAAGTACAGAGCAAAATGTTTTTGGCTTAGGTACAAGAAACTTCTAAAGCTGATAATGAAAAGCTGTTGGCGCAGGAAAAGAATCTTCTACAGCTGATAATGAAAAGCTGATGGAAAAAATTAATGCTCTGGCGAGTACACAAGAAAGTTCTAAAGCTGATAATGAGAAACTGTTGGCGCAGATACAGGAAACTTCTACTGAGGTACGAAAAATTACTAAACCACTTGAACACAAAATTGAAGAAACAACTGAGCAATTACGTGAAATATATGCGACGGTAAGCAAACTGCTAGGTAGTGTGGAGACAAGAGTGGAAAATTTTAAGAAAACTGTTGACGAAAAATTGAATGTAATGGAAGAGAAAATAACAGTCTACAGTGCCAGCAGCCGGAATCAGTGCGAATTATACCAGAAGTTTCTAGCAGAACAAAAACACCTTGCTTTGATGGTAGTTCACCCCTATCCCGTGTTTAAATTCCAATTCGAGACAGTTGCCAACAGAAATAGATGGGGCGATCAAGAGAAGACTCTAGAATTAATTTTGGCGTTAAAAGGTGCTGCAGCAGATATTTTTGAAATGATGCCAGCCAGGTGCAGAAACAACTATAACTTATTGGTGACGCTACAGCCTAAATTTGGCGACGAGCATAAACGCGATTTGTACCGCATGTAGTTAAGGTGCCGAACACAGAAGGCTAATGAGCCGCTTCAAGCCTTTGCAATGGATAGTCTGCCACCGTCTACGGAAAAATTGAGGTGAAGGTAACTATAGCGAACATTACCGTAAGCCATATTTTTATTGTCGCTAATATTGTAGACGAGGTTATCATTGGTGCTGACTTTATGATAGTCCATGGAATCAATTTGAATATGGGGCAACAGATAATGAGTTGGCGTAATGTAGATATACCTCTTGACGTGGGATACCGGAATCAAGTGCATGCTAGAAGATTAGTTGCTGGCAAACAACAAAAACTACCACCTCAGACTAAGTCATTGATATGGACGCGTATAGAGGGAGATTGTGAGGACAATCGCTTGTGGGTAGTAGAACCAGCAGAAATTAAAGTGGCAAAGGCCCTTGTCAAATCTGATAAAAAAAGAATAGTCCCAGTGAGAGTGCTAAATTTATCAGGCCACGAAAAATTAATTTACGAAACAGGACAATGTGCTCCAGTAGAAGCGGTAATAAAGAGCTAACGATTGCCGGAACCTACCGATATATAAGCCAAGGAACAACAGGTATTTGACGAAAATGTAGAGAAATGGGTAGCAGGTCTAACAGCTTCAGAAAAAAATAAAGCCAAACATTTGCTACAGAAGTACGCCTGCGTATTCGCCCCTAAAAATAAAAGTCAAGGCAGAACAGCTATAGTCAAACATGAAATTAATACTTCCGAAGCAAGACCGATAAAACAGGCACCCAGAAGTATACCTCTGGCGTAGCGCAATGAGGTTAAGGAGCTGGTAAATGAAATTGAGAAGAGCGGTGTAATTGAACCATTATCGAGTCCGTGGAGCTCACCTGTAGTCTTAGTTAAAAAGAAAGATGGTAGCACAAGGCACGTTTCATGTCGTTATGTTCTTGTCGTGATGGGTTATTTCAGCAAATGGCCAGAAGTGTATGCCATTCGAAATCAAGAGGCGAACACAACTGTAAATGCTTTTGTGAACAACTGGGTATGCCGCTATGGGGTTCCAATAGGATTACATTTCGACCAGGGTAGAAATTTCGAGTCTGCTGTATTTAAAGAAATGTGTGAGATATACAGAATTAAAAAGACTCGAACGACGCCGCTTCACCCTCAGTCTGATGGAATGGTAGAACGATTTAATCGAACCCAGGAGGAATATTTTCGAAAAGTAGTGAGCGAGCAACAAAAAGATTGAGACGAACACCTACCGTGGATTCTACTGGTGTACCGATCGGCTGTCCATGACTCAACATCTAAATCCCCTGCAAAGATTATTTTTGGGACCGAGCTAAAACTACCTGGCGACTACCAAGCTCAGCGTTTGGTGTTAAGCCTACCACAGAGAGGAATACCACATATACTGGAAAACAGGAAAGTCTCAATGAACTTTTCGAATTTCTTCGCTCACGAATTAAAATGGCTAGCGTTAGAACGAAAGCCAGATATAGCATTCAAATAAAATAAACAGCGTTTTTATTTCTTGTTTTACTGTTATATTTTTATTTACTACACAATAACTTTTATACAGTTTACAACAACTTAATATTCGCTATACAACACTTTTATTTCCGCTTTAACACGTCTATATCTTACGACAGCCAAACGATGACTAACTGACATGTAGGTAAAAATGCCTTTTATATACCTAATTGTCTGCATTTTAGGAAGTTCAGGAAATATCGACTATCGTCTATTTCTATTTCCGCTAATTCAAACGTAACGTAAAGATAGTCGATGTGGCGGTGCCGCTAAATTAACATATACCAAAATCCCAAAATGCACTGTTGTATTTTTATTTTCATAACACTGCCTCAGGCTTAAGTCTGTTCGTCCAGAATAGGCTCATTATATTTCTTCCCATAGCTCGCAAGCTGTTCTAAATGTACCAATTTCATTTGTGATCGTGGGCTATTGTTCTTCTGTATTCTGTATACCACATCATTTAACCTTTTGACTATTTTGTAAGGTTCATTTCAGTTAGTTTGCAGCTTGGGAGATAGTCCTTCTTACGCTGTGGGTCGTAAAGTAGAACCAGTTGACCCTCATGGAAGCCCTCCGTATTTGCTGCACGATCATATTTGGCTTTCGTTCTAAGCTAGCCATTTTAATTCGTGAGCGAAGAAATTCGTAAAGTTCATTGAGACTTTCCTGTTTTCTAGTATATGTGGTATTCCTCTCTGTGGTAGGCTTAACACCAAACGCTGAGCTTGGTAGTCGCCAGGTAGTTTTAGCTCAGTCCCAAAAATAATCTTTGCAGGGGATTTAGATGTTGAGTCAAGGACAGCCGATCGGTACACCAGTAGAATCCACGGTAGGTGTTCGTCTCAATCTTTTTGTTGCTCGCTCACTACTTTTCGAAAATATTCCTCCTGGGTTCGATTAAATCGTTCTACCATTCTATCAGACTGAGGGTGAAGCGGCGTCGTTCGAGTCTTTTTAATTCCGTATATCTCACACATTTCTTTAAATACAGCAGACTCGAAATTTCTACCCTGGTCGAAATGTAATCCTATTGGAACCCCATAGCGGCATACCCAGTTGTTCACAAAAACATTTACAGTTGTGTTCGCCTCTTGATTTCGAATGGCATACACTTCTGGCCATTTGCTGAAATAACCCATCACGACGAGAACATAACGACATGAAACGTGCCTTGTGCTACCATCTTTCTTTTTAACTAAGACTACAGGTGAGCTCCACGGACTCGATAATGGTTCAATTACACCGCTCTTCTCCATTTCATTTACCAGCTCCTTAACCTCATTGCGCTACGCCAGAGGTATACTTCTGGATGCCTGTTTTATCGGTCTTGCTTCGGAAGTATTAATTTCATGTTTGACTATAGCTGTTCTGCCTTGACTTTTATTTTTAGGGGCGAATACGCAGGCGTACTTCTTTAGCAAATGTTTGGCTTTATTTTTTTCTGAAGCTGTTAGACCTACTACCCATTTCTCCACATTTTCGTCAAATACCTGTTGTACCTTGGCTTATATATGGGTAGGTTCCGGCAATCGTTAACTCTTTATTACCGCTTCTACTGGAGCACATTGTCCTGTTTCGTAAATTAATTTTTCGTGGCCTGATAAATTTAGCACTCTCACTGGGACTATTCTTTTTTTATCAGATTTGACAAGGGCCTTTGCCACTTTAATTTTGCTGGTTCTACTACCCACAAGCGATTGTCCTCACAATCTCCCTCTATACGCGTCCATATCAATGACTTAGTCTGAAGTGGTAGTTTTTGTTGTTTGCCAGCAACTAATCTTCTAGCATGCACTTGATTCCGGTATCCCACGTCAAGAGGTATATCTACATTACGCCAACTCATTATCTGTTGCCCCATATTCAAATTGATTCCATGGACTATCATAAAGTCAGCACCAATGATAACCTCGTCTACAATATTAGCGACAATAAAAATATGGCTTACGGTAATGTTAGCTATAGTTACCTTCACCTCAATTTTTCCGTAGACGGTGGCAGACTATCCTTTGCAAAGGCTTGAAGCGGCTCATTAGCCTTCTGTGTTCGGCACCTTAACTACATGCGGTACAAATCGCGTTTATGCTCGTCGCCAAATTTAGGCTGTAGCGTCACCAATAAGTTATAGTTGTTTCTGCACCTGGCTGGCATCATTTCAAAAATATCTGCTGCAGCACCTTTTAACGCCAAAATTAATTCTAGAGTCTTCTCTTGATCGCCCCATCTATTTCTGTTGGCAACTGTCTCGAATTGGAATTTAAACACGGATAGGGGTGAACTACCATCAAAGCAAGGTGTTTTTGTTCTGCTAGAAACTTCTGGTATAATTCGCACTGATTCCGGCTGCTGGCACTGTAGACTGTTATTTTCTCTTCCATTACATTCAATTTTTCGTCAACAGTTTTCTTAAAATTTTCCATTCTTGTCTTCACACTATCTAGCATTTTGCTTGCCGTCGCCTATATTTCACGTAATTGCTCAGTTGTTTCTTCAATTTTGTGTTCAAGTGGTTTAGTAATTTCTCGTACCTCTGTAGAAGTTTCCTGTACCTGCGCCAACAGTTTCTCATTATCAGCTTTAGAACTTTCTTGTGTACTCGCCAGGGCATTAATTCTTTCCATAAGCTTTTCATTATCAGACTTAGAACTTTCTTGTGCACCCGCCATAACATTAATTTTTTCCATCAGCTTTTCATTATCAGCTGTGGAAGATTCTTTTCCTGCGCCAACAGCTTTTCATTATCAGCTTTAGAAGTTTCTCGTACCTAAGCCAAAAGCATTTTGCTCTGTACTTGCCATTTGGCCATCATAGTGGCAAGCAGTGCACTGATATCTGTATTACTTTTAGCTGAAAGGGCACTCACCTCAGGCTCTTCCTCATCATCAAATACGTGAGTATCAACGTTAATGCCCCGCCGTTGAAAATCCTCAACAACTGCATTTGCAATTCGGTCTTGGTCCCAGTTAACGGCAACTCCAATTTTGCCAACTCACGCCTAAGGCGATCCACATTAAGTTCTCTGAACTTCATTCACCCTTCATTTTATTTTAGAGGACTACAATTCTACTCCTGACACCAATTGTTACGTTTTTAGCTTTTTTAAAACGTGTTTTTATGAGCTCGTAGATTTTTGTTAAAATTAAATAAATCTTGTGTTTAGTTTTTATTAAAAATCCTTTATTCAACACAGTTTTGTGCACGACTGCTTGTAAGCTTTTTATAAGCAATAGCAATTTTCTATTCTTATTTACGCTGTCTGTTTACAACTTTGTAAATTACTCGACAGATCTCTCTTTCTAAAGATCTTCCACCACGATCGTAGTTAACACTTAGGTTCGATCACAACCTTTTCAAAAAGGGGTTATCCACACTTAACTTCTTTACTGAGTTAGCTCCAACTAAACTGGTTTTTACTTCACTACTAGCTTCACGAGTTTACTCCTTATAAACTCTCTTCACATAAACTGTATTCGCTGAGTTCACTTTACTTAAACTGGTTGTTGTTCGCATCGATGTGCTTTTTATATGACTAAGTAAAAAATACATCGAAAGCTCTCGAACCTCTCGATATTTCAGGTAGATTCCATTTCTTTCTCTTAATTTCTTTTTAGTTCTTTTATAGCCATGCGTATGTAAACATCTACCTCTTTCAGTTCTTAGTATTTAATGTTGCTTGTTTTATTTACTGTTAGTTTTTGTTGTTGCTGTGTTATTTTTATTTGCTCTCTGCTAATGTTTGTTGTTGTCGATTCTGGTTATTTATAAACAGCACGTATAATTGTTTTTGCAGGTTTTGTTTATTTATTTTGTGAAAGTACACTACCAATACCATATCCCCTGGCATCACTGTCAAGGATAAATTTTTCACCTGGGGCTGGATATGCCAATACCGGCGCTGCACACAATAGGTGTCTTAGTGTCTGAAACGCCTTTTCTTGTGACTCACCCCAATGCCACGCTCGCAAAATTAGGCACGAAGCGTGTGGAGTATGTGCAGAGTCCCAAAAAGCTGCGTAATTCAAGAAGATTTTGGGGGTGAGGTCAGTCCTTTACTGCTCGTATTTTGTTTTCATCTGTTGAAATTCTATCAGATGTAACTAGATGTCCCAAATATTTTACATGTTTTTGGAACCATGCACATTTCTTCACGCTTAATTTTAGTCCGGCCATTGATATTCGTTGCAGAACTTCTGCCAGGTATTTGAGGTGTTCGTCAACAGTTCTGCCTATCACTATTATGTTTTCGAGATAAACCACACAAGTCTTCCACTGTAGTCCTTTTAATACGTGCTCCATAAGCCGCCCGAATGTGGCCGGCGCATTGCAGAGCTCAAATGGCATAACTTTAAACTGCCAAAAGCCACCGTTCACACTAAAAGCAGTTTTCTCCTTATCCGTATCTGCGATCTCTACCTCTCAGTACCCGCTTTGTAGATCCAATGTAGAGGGCCACTTCGTTCCGCCTAGCATGTCGAGCGTATCGTCAATTCTTAGTAGCGGGTAGCTGTCCTTTTAAGTGACATCATTTAGCTTCCTGTAGTCTACGCAGAATCTTGTAATACCATCTTTCTTTTTTACTAAAACTACAGGTGAGTTCCAAGGATTCGATGATGGTTCAATTACACCGCTCTTCTCGATTTCATTGACCAGCTCCTTAACCTCATTACGTTTCGCCAGAGGTATACTTCTAGGTGCCTGTTTTATCGGTCTCACTTAGCCAATGTTAATTTAATGTTTGACTTGGCTGATATATGCGCAAGTTCCGGCAATTGTTCGCTGTTTATTACCGTTTCTACTGGAGCATATTGGCCTGGCTCGGAGTTTCAATAAATGAGTTTCTTGTGGCCTGATAATTTGAGCATTCTCACTTTGACTATACATTTTTTATTAGATTTGACAAGGGCGTTTGCTGATAACAAGTCTACCTTAATATCTGCTGCTTCTACTACCCACAAGCGGTTGTCCTCACAATCTCCCTCTATATGCGCCTATATCAATGACACAGCCTGAGGTGGTAGTTTCGTTATTTGAGAGTAGCAGTTCGTAGTCTGAAATTATTGAGCACCTCACAGTTTCACACTTCACTATATCAGGTCTGATGATAAACTGCGTCGCACCGAAATCTATAGTGAAGGTACGTTTTCTGCCATTACAACCTTACAGCATGCAGGTACATGCATGCTGTAAGGTTGCTGTTATTTTTCCGTATTACTGATATGGAGATTATGGGGCCCTCGCTTGTGGGAGCTAGCTCTTACCCTTCAGTGCTAGCTCGTTTTAGTTTAACGGGGACTCCTTTTTTGATTGATGGTAGTTGGCCCGTTTGTTATTTCTCGGTGGTGAGACGGATCTTGACCTTTTGCGTGGGGCTTTACAGTTTCTCTGGAAGTGACCGCTCTTAAAACACATTTATTTTGATTTCTGATCAGCTAGAGGCTTCTTGCCCACCTCCTCTATTTTGTTGAGTTCATCCTCCTTATCAGCAACAACTTCCATATTACGCACCTTGTATAATTGTGGCTTCGATATCGTGCGAGCTGTCTTCTGGGCTAGTGTGAACGCAACAGTATCTGCAAAGTTCGATTTTTATACTGTATATACAGCTAGTTTAACATCAGGGTCTCGTAAGTCGTTGACGAAGGCTTCGGCCTTCAGATGATCTATTAGCGGGTGATTTTCCCTGGATAGGTTAGCTACACCAACCAAATTTAAACGCTGTAGTGCCAACATTAAGTCATTGTAGTTGTTTCTGCAGCTGGCTGGCATGGTTTCTAGAATTTCTGCTGCAGCACCTTTTAACGTCAAAATTAGTTCTAGAGCCTTCTCTTGATCGTCCCATCTATTTCTGTTGCCAACTGTCTCGAATTGGAATTTTAATATGGATAGGGGTGAGCTACCATCAAAGCAAGGTGTTTCTATTCTGCTAGAAACTTCTGATATAATACGCACTGGTTCCGGTTGCTGGCACTGTAGACTGTTGATTTTGTATTCTATTACATTAAATTTTTCGCCAACAGTCTTTTCTAGATTTGTCACTCTTGCATCGACGTTATCAACCCTCTTGCTTACCGTCGCATATATTTTTCTTGCAGCTTCTCTGTTGTTGTACTCGACGCTTCTTCAAATTTCTTTTCAATTTTTACCAGAAAATTCTGGTTCTCGGCTCTAGAAGTTTCACGTACCTCAGCCAAGAGTTTTTGACTATCGGCTCTAAAAGTTTCCTGTACCTACGCTAACAGCTTTTCATTATCAGCTCTAGAAGATTCTTTTACCTCAGCCAAAAGCATTTTACTCTGTACCTGCATTTTTGCCATCATAGCAGCCAGCGGTGAATAAACGTTTATACTACTTGTTGTTGTAGGGGCACTTATCTCAGGATCATTCTCATCGTCAAATTCGTGAGTATCGATGTCTATACTACGTTTCTGAAATTCCTCTAATAGACGTTTTTGTAATTCGGTTTTATCACCGGTTGTTGACAGCTCTAATTTATTTAATTCCCGTTTGAGACTGTCCACTTTCAATTCTTTGAATTTCATTTTTACTCCGTTTGATTTATTTATTTTATTTTAATATACGGCATCCTTCTGACGCCAAATGTAACGTTTTAACCTTTTTAAAACGTTTAAGTTCGTTTATATTACGCTTAAATAAAATAAAATACTACTTTGTTTTATTGCTTTACAGTTTGTCTCTTTTTATTAATTCTACTGTAACTTTTCTGTACTTTGTCTTTATACAGGAAATTCGCTTTCACAATACTTTTTATTTGCGCTTAAACAGACTTTACTTTGTGACAATCAAATGAAAACTAAACTCACCAGCCACAATGCGCCATCTTTTTATAGTATTACATCATTAGTTTCGATTATTCTAGTACAGACACGAATCTTCGATTTATCCACGTTATTTCAAATGATCTAAAATAACTTTATAAACACAAAGACTAATCGAACTGACAACTCCATGACGGTAGCACCTTTAATTAGTGCAGGTAATTTTTGCAGTTATTAAGCCTTGACACAAGCCAATAAATTTTATAGCTAAAAATCCCACAATAAGTTCTCTTCAGCGTTTTCATTTTCGTAACAATATATATGTATATATACATACTGTTGCCAGAACCAGTATAATAAAACCAAATGTTATCGTTCAATATGAAAACCAAATGCTAGATTAACCAATCCACATAAAGACGCTTAATGGTTCAAATGAAGTATATAGTTACCACAATTCCTTCTCAGTTTATTGTTAGAGGTACACATCCATGAATCAATTTTAAGAATGAAAACTATATTGTTATAATGTGGCAGAAGTTTTTGGATCCTTTCAGGGCTTATATTAATTTGGAAAAAAATTATTTAGATGTATTTATAAAAAAAATATATTTTGAGGAAAATTTATTTCCATTATCTTTCGATATAATTAGTAGTCTTTAGCATGCTCAAGTTGAAGATGTACAGTAAGTTTGAAATTAATGACTTAAGTCCAAAAGAACAATACTGCTTTAAAAGTTTTTGGAATGAATTTCAGGATTTGTTTTGTAATGAGGGATGAGCCGTGGATAGACAGAATATTCTGTCTAGACCAAGGGCCCGAGAATGGATTCCATTAAACTCACCTACTGACCACAGAAGATCCTGCGGATAATCAACCATTGCAATCCAACCTTTCCTACTAAGGATTGCTCTCGAGTGACTCGGATTGTACGGGATATTTGATAAGGGAAGATGGAACGTGGCCTTTTCTTTCGAGGAGTTTCTTATAACTCTTCTGGATACTACTCACTTTCTTGGAAACGAATTTGATACTTCTCGGCTGGGGAAGTCAGTTAGCTGCCCACCGAACTTGGGCACTCCTCGCTGAGCAGAAGAAATATGTTATAAGCTATCAGATGCTTTGAACCACATAAGGCGGCTGGACTGGATGATATTATCTTAGCTCAACTACAGGAGGCTTTACACTTAACCTCTAATTGGCTGGAGGTTATTTTCAGGGGATGGAGGGAAATAGGGAAGGTATCCGATTCTCCACGGGTGAGTCAAAGCTGGTTCAGTAGGTATGGTGTCCATTCTCCTGATCTTAATGTCAATAGGTCATACAGGCTGCCGGATCACTGTAGTGTTATTCAGGCATAGGTGGCCGCTATCTGTGAGGTTGCTGACCTACTGAGGGATAGTGTCACAACGGTCCGAAAGGTCTGCATTTATGCGGACAGTCAGTCTGCTATTAGACCTCCAGTGGCTATGTATACTAAGTCTCTGACGGTAAGGAAATGTCACTCATTACTGGGAGTGATATCTGAGTACTTTGATATCAATCTTATCTGGGTACCGGCCCATATTGATATTCCGAGCAACTGTGTAGCAGATGAAATGGCCAGATAGGGCACTATGGCTGAGATTCTTTCCGCGACGGAGGGATTTGGTATACCCATCTCTACCTGCCGTGGCCGATGGTGTATTTGATGAGAAGTAATCTCCAAATTGTAGTCAGTCTAGAACGTTCTAGCCGAAAGTGTTGGAAGACATGCCCTCCGGTTGGGTCAAAGGGACTCCGTTCTATGTATGTACTGTTTAGAGAAGGATGAAGAGACCACGAAACATCTGCTCTTGGAGTGTTCGGCGTGAGCAGGACTAAGGTAAAGGATATTCACTGGGCATTTTGTTAGCATTGGGGCTCCAATGAAAACTCTTGTAGGGCTGATTAGCAAATTTATTGCGGTTCGCCGGGTCTTATAACTGATCAGGCTATCAAGCCTAAGTGCGCTGGACCTTTGTCCGGCGCCCCCTTTTAACCCAACTTAACCTAAACATAAGAGGGGTTTGAATGATACAACCCACGTAGAACACTTTTGTTTATACGAGATTCTCACCAGAGAATGACAACAAGTACCCACAAATAAAGTATGCATAAGTACTTATTTATATTTATGAGTGTTGTGTATGCCAATACATTAACAACATACATATATAATTCCACTTCATACTTCTAATAAACATGATTATATCCATGTTATGTTGACATGCGATGACATGCGTGTATGGATGAATAAAAGAAATGGTATGATTTTACATCATTGTTTGTGTTTCTTCTTTGTTTTTTTTTACAGGCCTAAGAACCATTCCAAGATTAAAAACTCATTTATAAAAAAATACTTGGCACTTAGCCTAGAAAAATCAAGAGGTAATTGCGTTTGATATTGTATTTTTTAATTCCCATTGCAGTTTTTTTTTTTAACTCATTGAAGAATACTACCTGCTATAAAAGTCATTAAAAAATTTGAGCGAAACATTTTTTTCTATTTCGTGGACAAACATTGTCGTACATAAAATCTATGTTCAAAGGCACATATACAAACGCTTATTAAGAATATATACAATCTTTCACTTATGACAAATTTCGAAAAATTTGTATATATATACACACTTACATGGAAGATCAAAAGCAAAAAATTTTCTACAAAAATATAGACAGTAAATAATAAGCCAATCGGAGTTTTCACATTTTCATTAGCATTTGAACTTTTCAACTGATACAAGTTTTAATAATGGATAACTGTGACGAAATTTTAAAGAAAATAATTGAAGGATTATACAATGTGCTAAGAACAACTGGAGAGCAAAGGATTTTTAAATTTATAAAGAACCAAACATTAAATTTAAATAAGCATAACTGCTTTCATTCACACCATCATGACAGTACACTAATTCAAACAAATACCGAAGAGAAAAATGTTTGCGCTGAAGCATTTATGGATTTTGCTATATAAGACTGTCGTCCTGTCAATAGCGTTGGAGGCTCAGGTTTTCGTAAATTAATTCAAGTGTCTCCAAATTGGTGGAAGTGTGGTAAAAATGTTGACTTAGACAGCTTTATACCCAGCGCAAGGAAAATGGAAAACCCAATCGATGGCCACAGAGAAAAGAAAAAAATAAAACCACACATATAGAATTTTATTACCAATAATGAGACTGAAGTTACAATTGATATGTGGAGCGACGATTTTATTAAGAGGAATTTCTTGTATGCCACTTTACACTTCCAAGTGAATTTTGAATATTATGTCTAATACAGCAGTTAGCATAAAAGAAAAATAAGCAACCTTTTTGAAGAATTCGATGTGACTGATATATCAAATGTGGTGTTCGTAGCGGAAGTAATATTTTAAGTGTAATAAGAAATTTCACAAGATCAATCTGTTTGGCCCATCCTTTTTCTAATATCTTAACCGATGCTTTCGAATATAAAAATTAATTAAAAGGGATTACAAAACAGTTGCAAAAAATAGTGAAGTACTTTAAAAAGGCAAATAAGCAGCACATGCAACTTTTAAGAGCAATTGTCCTACAAGGTGGAATTCGAATTTCGCAATATTTGAGTCATTTTTTTCTTAAATTACACAAAGATTAATGAGTTTCTTGCGGATAATGTTTAAAGGCGAAGTATCTTAAATTTTAATTATTCTGTCCTCCAAGGTTTAGCCGAGATTTGCAAGGACTTCGAAATAATTTTCAAAGAACTTCAAACGAACATGTCTCCAACATTAAGTTGCGTTATTCCATCCGTTAATAAAATAAAAATAGTTTGCCATTTTCAAAATAATGAAGTAGCTGGAATAGCGGCTCTAAAGATTCAAATAATGTCGCACTTGGCGTTGTTTTTATATCCGCCTTCAATATCTTTACAGTCAAATGGAATAAAAAAATTGCTTAAACATATCGTACTTTTTAACAGTTTTTATTTTTCTATACAAAACAAGCAACTTAATTTTTTAAATAAAACCCGTCGAAAATGTTTTGAAAATAGTCCACATATGTATATATGTCGTCAAATTATTATTACTAAGCTGCCTAATATAAAACACTTTTATTAACTGTATCAGAGCAATTTCGAAAGGTTTTATTTTGGAGAAATATACTCTAAGTATACTCTGTATATACCCGAGTAAAGATATACATATACCCATGTCTAAATATACCCATGCTCATAAAAACTTTACACTTATAAGTGCGGGTATCACAGGCACTTCAATCAACGCCTACTTGTAGTTATTTAAGTTGCCCTGGCTTTGAATATGTTGTGATTGGGTATCGTTTTATTTTTAACTTTACTCACTCATACATGTTTGGACACCAATACTTTAAAAGTACACAAAAGAATACTTTTGTCATTCTCTGATTCGCCCACTATGTATTGTATACTCTTTGATCAAACTTAGATTTAATGGAATTTAAATTTTTAAAATTTTCGAAACAAAGCAAAAAAAAATAGTTTTGAAATACATAACACGATTCTTCATACAAGAAGCTGTAAAGAATCAAATTCAGATCAAATTTGTTCTAATGATTAAGAATTTTTAGTTATTTTAATTTGTAATTTATATGATAAATATAACTACTTAGAAAAAAATTAGCCGAGTTAACAGAGAAAATACAACAGATATATGAAAAATTTTAAAAATAGTGTTTGTAGTAGTATGGCTGAGGAATTATAAGCGTAAATAAATTATTTTGGTTAACGCTATTACTTGGAATCTATTATGGACTCTGCCAACAAAGACTTTATCTAAAAAAAGCAATACTTCGAAAAGCTAAAGCTTAACGTAAAGTAATGCGTGATGCAGAATTGGTAGAAGAGAAAAGATTAACAGCTGAGGCGGATATACATGAATTAGATACAGTGCGTCAAATAAATGCTTTTAAAATAAAAAGAAAATTAAAATCTTATTTTTATTTGGGAATTCCAAACACAGATTCTTAACATGTTTATTTCTTGTGTTTTTTACATTCCGCTACTGTACGTCTATGGAACGTCATCACTTTTTAAATAGCCCCACACACAGAAAAAGTCTTTGAATAAATGGTGATCCAACACAGAGCGCTTAAATTTTGTAAAAATATCTGTTGCAACAAAAATTTTAGATAGATTATTGGCCACCATAGAGCTCTAAATTCATTTAAATGAACAATTTTTTGACAATAGTAAAAAACGCCCTTAAAAATATAACTGGGTTTTAGGGGAAAAGTTTGAGCTATGGCAACGAATATAATACGAGTGGGACCAGATTTCTCCTACGTTTTTGGCTAATATTGTAGAGAGTATGTCTAAATGCTTCAAAAGCACCATAAAAAATAAGGAGCTCTAAGAATAGTATTAAAATTATAAGTTCTTCTACTTCAGTATTCGAATACGACACTTTTTGTTAATGTTTCTTGAAAGAACTTAACAATGTATACATGTGTTAATTTTTTTTCTTTTATTGAGTATTTAAATTTTTACAGGAACTTTTTAGTTTAACTTCAAAACATACACTCAGTTTTGCTTCCCACTGTATTATGTGATATTTGCTTATGTTCATACCTTTTAATTTCTCCAATTCATATTTTGCAATATTACTCTTAGTTACGAGTACTTATGATTTTTACTTATTAAAACTTTTACTTTATTATTTTGAAGATGAAATAATACACAATCACTTTTTTTTAACACAGTTGTTATAACTTTAATCTAAGTTGAAATTTAAGTTTAAAGTTTAACTAATATATGTAAAAAAATATCAAAAATAATTTTGTTTGACCCAGACTTACAAAAGTAACGACATTTTGTTATTTTTAGTAACACTTGAGATAAAAACGAAAACCAACACTTTAAATTGAAACAGTAACTGACACGGCGATTTACATTGTAATCGAAGTTTTATTATGTTCATATGATATTTTAGATTACGCATAAATTACCATTTAAGCACTTAAAAGCTCGTTTAAAATGTAATGCTGACGTCATTGATGATTGTCTAAATACTTCGTTGTATATACCACTGGGGTGTTATAGACTTTTTTTGATGTAACCATAAATATTTTTAAATATTGTTGTTGAAGCAAATATATAAGTGAACTTTGGTGAGTTGCTGTAAGTAAATTTTAATACTGATAAAATTCGTCTTTAAAAATTAATAATAGTGAAATAAAAGAATAAATATTATCTAATATATAAAAAATTATTGAAAAGATAGGACGAAGCAAGATATAGGAATGTTTTGCATAGACGAAAATGACATTGAGTTCATTAATTTTGTTGCACGCAAAAATGTATACAAATATAATAAAAATGCCTTATCAAATTTTAAATAAGAACGAGTACTATGAATTATTAAAAAATGAAAAAGAAAACGAATTGATTAAACCTACCCAAGAGGCTAAAAAAGCTTGAACCGATATTATACCCTAATGGGTGCTTAGAGACTTTAGCCCACACTCTCTAGTAAAAGATGGTAGACTATAGTTTATGCTATCCCTGGGTAATAAATTTGGACCTAGTCTTAACATAGAAACTCTAATGCCACATTCAACAACAATACAAAGAAACGTTGAGAATTGTTATTCCATTCACTTTGCAAAACTTAAATCAGAGATTTTATCTATACGAAAAATTGGTTTTTCCCAGACATGTGATCTATGGACAGAAAAAAATATCCTTCCTAGCCTTAACAGCTTATTTTGTTGTGTATGATTAGTATAAGCAAGCTGCTATGAGTAAAAGTAAGTATAAGTAAGGAATTTCGAATAAAAGTAAGTAATCACTTGTTTATCATGACAGAAAGTCTGTTATAAACATATTTTATTATATTCCAAATTATTTATTAAATAGGCACCAATCTAAATCACAAATTAGAGATTTTACTCAGTGAGTTCAGTTGTTCTTAATCGATCCAACAGTTATTATAACAGACAGAGGAAGCAATACCAAAGCAGCTTCAAAAGACCACGAAAATATTAAATGCATAAACCACATTTTTCACAATACTATAAAAAAAATGTATTAAAGCATCAGAACAGATTGATGAAATCGTAACATCGTCTAAACTGCTTAAATTTGTTAAGAAATATGGCTTAAATTGCGACTTAAGAAGATCATTAGAAAGTTTCACACCTACAGGATGGAATACAGTTTATTATACCATACAATTCATAAAATCTAACTTTGCTGATATTCAAAAAATACGAAGTAATAAAAATCGAACTGAAAAATATAACGTTTTAAAAGAATATCATTTAATTCAATAACCAGCATTTTCTAAGCCTTTCATAAATTCCTCAAAAGAACTTGAAGGCAGTTCCTATCCAAAAAATCATTTAGTTCATTCAAATGTCCGTGACTTCAAAACCATATATAATACCCCTAATAATGATTAAGCTAGTTTTATATCAAAATTAAAAAAAAAAAAATTACGCGGCATTTGAATTTCCTTAGTAGACAGCAAGATCACGATTTATCATAAATTAGCTTTTTTTTATATCCACTTGCTAATCAGCTCAATTGAGTTTAGAAGAAAAAAAAGATTTAATAGCCAAGTACAAAACTTTGTTCCTTCCTTATTTAAATGAGATTACTATTTTTAATTCAAACATTGAAATAACCTCATCAAAATTATATACTGTTACCTTTTTGCCTTTTTAAAAACTTTTATTTATGAGTTCGTAGATTGCATTTAAAATAAAATAAATTTTATGTTTGGTTAATTAATTAATAATAATAATAATAATTAATTAATAATTAATTAATAATTCTTTATTAAACACAGTTTTGTGTTCCACTGCTTGTAACCTTTTCACAAGCAATACAATTTTTTATTCTTTGTTTTGAATATGGCTGAGTAAACAATACTTCGAAAGCTCTCGAACCTATTGATCTTTAAGGTAGATTCCTTTTCTTTCCTTTGTTTTTAGTTTTTTAGTTCTTATGAAACCATGCGAATGTAAACATCAACTTCTTTCAGGTTTTGTTATTTGTTGTTGTTTGTTATTGTCTGTTACTTGTTTTGTTTCCTAATAGTTTTTTGTTGTTGTCGTTTATTTTTATTTACTATATTTTCGCTAATGTTGTTGTCGATTTGGTCAATTGTAAAACAGCACGTATAGTTGTTTTTGCAGATTAAGGGGTAACGAACCTGAATTTTGTAACACTGCCGCCCACTGAAGGCTTGTCGTCCCGAATAGGGTCTCGGGTGATGATGCTTCTGGACCCGACAGCTGATTTCAAACACCTTTTTAATTACTTTGGAGGGTCTGCTCAGGCTAGTTCACTATTTCTCAGACTCTTCCTTTTGCTGTGAGATGTTAAGCAGGACCAATGATATCTCACTCAGGCCCCCAGAATTTGCTGTTCATTCGTCTTTTTTTCTGGCATATTTAACTTTTTCCGGACCTGAAGCTGCAACACTAACTATCCACTTCTTTAACTGCCATAATATTCCCCACTGTTGCATCATCCCTCTCCCTTGATGCCCAGTCTTTGTTAACATCTACGCGAATCATCAGAAAATTTGCTTCTTTTGCCTCCACGCCGTCGACTATTTCGCTTACAGCCTCAGGCCGAATTTAAGAGTAAATATGACGATGGGCCATCCACATCCACGAAGAATACGGTAACATCCTTATGACGCGCACTGTATAAGCATATATAATGTAATTGAATTAAATAAATACTAAATAAAAGGCATAAGCAAAACAAAGACTATTTATGAAAAAACATACTATCGCACAAATTAATAGTTTGTTTATATGCATTATTTAATCCATTTTTGTCACATATATGTGACTTTGACTGTAAATAAAACCTATGGGTATAACATTTTATATTAATTTACTTTACAAACAAACAAACTCATTCTCTTTGAATTTATCGGCTTTTACAGTAAACTAACGGATCAGACAATTTTAACATAATGTTTTCCTCGAAAAAACAAAAATAGAAAAAGATGATACATATATGTACTTGTATTTAATGCAATGGATATTAACATTTCACATGTAATTAACATTCAAATAAAGAAAAATAAAGAAAAATTCTTATCAGATTTAAAAAGAAAAAGACAAAAAGAAAATAAAAACGAAAAAAAGAAAAAGGAAGAAAAATATACAAACGAATTGAACAATATTCGGTATCCCAGTAAACATTATTCTTTTTCAGAAAACTTCTGAGAAAAGAATTGAATTATAAAGGGTCCGCCATCTAACGTTTTTTTTTCAACTAGTGCTTATTTCGTGAATGGTAACACTTAGCTCATGTCTGATTTGACAGATAATTAGTTTTATCCTTCCGATGAACGAATATGGTTGTGTATACGCTCGAACAACGCTGGGAAATATTGCGACATTGCTTTGAAAATCATAGTAATGTTGCTGAACCAAAAATCATCTTTTCAGATGCAACTCATTTTGATCTTGGCGGGTATGTAAACAAGCAAAATTGTCGCATTAGGGGCACAGAAAACCCGCACGCATACATTGAAAAGTCGATACACGCAAGACGAGTCACTGTTTGGTGTGGATTTTGGTCCAGAGGCATAATTTGGCCATTTTTCTTCGAAAATGAGCAAGGAGTGGCCGTTACAGTCAATGGCGATCATTATCGGGCCATGTTGAACGAATTTTTGTTCACAAAAATTGAAGAGGAGGATATTAGCAACATTTGGTTTCAACAGGACGGCGCTACGTGCCACACAGCCGAAGCTACACTCGATGTTTTGCGCCCTGTTCTTGAAGATCGCATTATCAGCCGCAGAGCTGATGTCGTTTGGCCACCTCGGAGCTGCGATTTGACACCTTTGGACTATTATTTGTGGGGTGCCGTCAAAGATAAGTGTTACGCCAACAAGCCAGAGACAATTGACGCTTTAAAGGACAATATTCGTGAAGCCATTGGTGAAATACAGCTGCACACAATCGATAATGTGCTTAAAAATTGGACCGATCGTGTAGGCTACTGCATGGCCAGCTGAGGCAGCCATTTGAATGAAATTATTTTCCATTATTAAGCGGAAGGATTGTACTTTCAAATAAAAAAAGAAATTTGAGAAAATATTCAGTAGTTTTTTTTATAGCATTTTCAAAGCAAAAAATTTATTTGGCGGACCCTTTGTAAAAGAAAAAGGAGATAGGTTATAGGTAAATGAAAAAACTGAATGTAAATAAATAAATATATATCAATCTAAATTTTACTTCATTTTTAACTAAGATTGAATTCTAATTATTTATGTATGTTTATAACATTAATTAAAGTGCAACGGAGAAAATGATTTAAACTAATGACATCATTTGATAATGAAAAATTTACAGAAATTGTGAATAGATTTATGGTATAAAGAAAATAATTTTACAGAATCGGCCAGCTTCCACACGTGGAACTAAACGAAAAGAATATGTTAAATTACTTATAGATACATACGTACCACGAAATCTTATCATATACTCGTTTACACATTGCAAAATTATCAGATGGTACAGGAATATATATACAGGTTATATTAACACACTGTAGAGAGTTGTTGGTCCGATGTTTTGCGAAATTGGATGGTAGGATTAGAGTGCCCCAGGAGATTTTTACGTTCGAATTAATTGACGAGGAGATACTAACAGAATCTGATTCTACTAACGAGGTCAAAATAAAGAGAAAGAAAAGTGAAAATAGTAGTCAGGAATCTGGTAGCAAATATGAGGAAAGATAATAGAGCGAACATTTTATGACAACGCCGGTGAGCAGGAAAATAGTTTAGGAACGGAAATGGCTACCACAGAACAGAAAAGAACGTTTATTAATATGTACGCAAACATAATTAGGAACAACCACTTGCGTTATAGTCTTTTTTGGATAAAATTAATTTAATTGAAGATCTTACCGATGCGAATCTAAACGTTACTTTTATAGCGTTTGTCAAATCAAGGCAAAGCGCGTGAGGCATTACCAGAAAACGTTAATTCGATTGAAGACATAAAAAATGCTATGCTAAACAAGATAAGACCTGAGAATTCGAAAGTCGTTGCGGGAAAAATCGCCGCTCTACAAATTAAGAACAACAACTTTGCAGTTTTTGCGAAAGAAACGGAGGAATTGGGAAACGAACTAGAAAGAGGATAACAAAATTTAAGGCACATGAGATGGCCATTGAGCAAACTGTCAGTATTTGCAGTATTTGCCAAATCCACCCTGGTAAAGACCATTGTTGCTTCAGCAACATTTTCAGATCCCAAAGATATAATAGCAAAGTTGATTGTTGAACAGAATGAAGCAAACGAGAAACAGGTTTTTTGACAATTCGAAGATGTTCCAACAATAATAACCATTTTTCCAGGGAAACCAACATAGTCGGCTTTAATAATAATAATAACAATCGCTTTAATAGCAATTTTGCTAATAGGGTAATGGTATTAGGCGGTACAATAATAATAAAAATAATGGCAACTATGGCTATAGAGAAACCAACCAATCAAACCATGGTAATACTAGATATAATAATACGCATTATAATCGATATAGAACGATAAATGTTACTTCAAGGACTCTACATGGGGAAAACCTCAGCTGGAGATGTTGGGGGATACAAATTAGAATCGGAGAATCAATGTACGCAGGCAAGATTTATTTATACTTTGAATTTAAATTATGCAGATTTTATTACTTTAAGATGTAGCGAAACCACGAATTCTTGTACATTTCTGGTAGAAATCCAATCGAATATATCTTCAATTAAAAAATCTTTTATAACACCGTATGTTCAATATAACACGAATGAAGTCGTAAGTGTTACTGGCGACACAAATCATTCTGTTTCAACCTTAGGTATAATTCTAACAATCTTATTGTTAATAATTACTTGGTACTCCAAATATTTCATGTTGTAGACGATAATTTCAATATTCCCACGGGAGGTATTTTTGGTAGGGATATCCTCAGGGCAAATAAATGTAAAATTGACTATGAAAATATGTATATTTCCTTCCAGTACTATAATATCAGTTTGGAAATTCCCAATGAAACATGGCACAGCTGTCAATAACTGGATCATACCACCCAGATGTGAAGTTTTTAGAATTTTAAAACTTGACAAGGTCTTTGTAGATTCACAGGAAGTCTGTGAAAGGGTATTTGTAGGTAAGTGTATAGTAGATTAGGATACAACTATGCTGAGAATAATGAACGTTACAGACAAAGTTAAATGCATTAGTAAGTTTAAAATTAAAACGGAAACTCTTTCAAATTATGATGTGAACTCAAATCGGAAACGAAACGAATTGAAGAATATATTGAAAAATCAAATGCCTAGTGCGGTTGAAAAAAAGTTAATGCCGATATGTGAAAGCTATGCTGATATTTCTGCCCTTAATCATGACAAAATTAGTGTTAACAACTTCTACGAACAGAGACTTAGATTAAACGACAGCTTGCCGATATTTATAAAAAATTATCGACTGCCACATGCTCAGCAACAGGAAATCGATAGACAAGTAGAAAATGTGATAAAAAACGATTTGATTGAATATAAATATAATTATAATAGTCCTCTGATTATGGTCCTGAAAAAGAGTGTTGATGGTCAAAAGGCGTGTAGAATGTGTGTAGACTATAGGGCTGTAAATAATAAACTAATAGCCGATAAATTTCCTCTATCAGGAATCGATGACATTTTAGACAATTTTTAATACTTGATCTTTTTTCGGGCTTCCACCAAATACGACTGTACTCGGAATCGACAGATATTACATCATTCAGTACCAATCGTAGATCTTTTCGATGGAAAATTTTGCCATTTGGGTTAAATATTGCTCCAAATTCCTTTTCACGCATGATGCACATGCGAATGATGTTCAAGTTTTTCTCTCTTTTTTCATTGAGTCAGGAGCTTTTCATAGAACAATTGTTTACATTCAGTTCATACGTATTCTTACGCTCTTACTTTTAGTCGTCAATGAGACAGTGACGAGTGCACATGTACAGAGAATACATGCAAACTTTTGTTAGACAAAGCTGTGTCAACTTCCCACTCAGCGTTGTTTCCGAATGTGTGTTACAAAGATTCCAAGGGTAAAAATAACCTAAACCTTAAAACAGGGCAGGAAAACCTTGAGAACTCCAAAGACGCTTGTCTCTTTACGACATGCAAGGCAAGCAGAATTCTGGAGGCTGATTACGGCATTCAATATCGAACAATTTTTCTGCCTGAATAGTTTGCAAATTTTACGAAATTTCATTCGATATTGAATGCAGTAATTTGTCTCCTGTACTAGTAGAGGCATCAAAAATCAATGCTGGAAACCTTTAGATTAGAAACCAAAATCGGGATGAAGTTGTGTCTTCTTGATGACTCTTTGCTGACAAACGTATAGCAAGGAACTTATGTATCCAATCTCCTACTTATGTATCTCCTACTTGTATCCAATCTCCTACTTATGTATCTCCAATCTCCATCTAACAAGTAAAGAAGCATTTTTAATTCGTTTGAACAGTCAATATTTTTTACTGTGTCGTTAATTGATTGTAAAAGTTTTTATTACAATTTAAATAATGACTTGGTGCCACCAAAAGAAAAAAAAATAATAATATTTGAGTTAAAAAAGCATTAAGCTCTTACTCAAAAATTTTTCGTATAGAAAATTTTTAAATGCACTCACTGGATGGATCTACACTGGAGCATATTCCTATAAAAGCACACTACTTTTTTAAAAAAAAAGGTAAAAATTAAGCAAGAAAATATTTAGGGGGCTATAAATTTGTGTATTAAATTAGTTAAGACTTCACTTAAAATATTGTTTACAAAAAAAATTCATTTGTACTTTAATTATTTTTTTTTACTTAAATTTCGATATTAACAGTCCTTTTTAAGGGTATTTTCCTATAAACGCACTTTAATGTTTGGGCCATTGTAGCATTATTAATAATGTGTGGATAATCCTTTGTTATGGATTGTTTCAAAAATACGGTTTGGCATTGATTCCACTAATTTTTTAAGCAGATCGAAATCAATTTCCTCCCAGACTTGTTTAATTCTTAGTTTCAGCTCTGTCACAGTCTTTATGCCTTCATTCTGGGCATTATTTGCATAAACTTTACGGGCCATGTATCCCCACAAGTTTTCCATTGGGTTTAAATCCGGACTACAAGCCGGCCAGTCCAACAAAGGAATGCCATGTTCATTGAACCAAGATTTCGATTGCTTAGAAACATGGATTGCCGCATTATCTTGTTAGAAAATGCAATCTTCATCCATTTTTTCGCCCATAAAAGAGAGAAGAGCATCTTCCAACAGTTCGTTATAAATCGAACTATTCATTTTTGTCGGAACAAAACAAACTTTCGACTTGCCAACTGCAGAAAACGCTGCCCAAACCATAACACTGCCACCACCGAAATTACGTTTTGACATCCGAACATCTTTAGATCTCAAATCGTGCCAATAGCATGAGTATGAGTCTGGACCGTCTAAATTAAATTTTTTTTCGTCAGAGAACATTACTTTTTTCCACTCATCTGTCCATTTCATATATTTTCTTGCGAATTTTAGACGATTTTCTTTATGGTGTTTTTTTTAGCATTGGTTTACATTTCGGCTTTTTCCATTTTATGTTTTCATCGTTTCGTAAAATGTGTGCAACGTGTTTGGAAGTCACAGGAAGATTTAATTTATTCCTTATTTGTGTGGAATTCAATTTGTTGCGGGTTGCTTCTTGTTTTATTAGATTAAGTTGTCTTCTTGTTAGTTTTGTATTACCCTTTGTTGATTTGCGAACTCCATAATTTTGACCTTTCTTAAAGAAATTTCGCACCACACTTTCCGAACGACCGATTTTACGTCCAATTTCTCTATTAGAGCATCCTTGGTCGTGAAAAAATTTAATTTGAATCTTTTCTTGATCGGACAAAAAAGTTCCCTTAGGCATCTTTAAAAGTAATGAAATTTATTGATTAAAATAGGAAAAGTTACAGTAAATTGAGATATTACTATAAGAAACGTACCTTTGGTTGAAAAAAAAACTAAAATTGATAATATTTTATTTTTGGTCACTTTTTTAAAAACAAATTTCGAGTGTGCATTTATACGAATCTTCCACTTAAAATAGCACCAAGAACATTTGATCGCATAATTAAGGCAAACAACAAAAATAAGAAAAAAAATGTTTACTTTTAAAAAGTACCGTTAAGTTGTCTCTCATTAAAATAGTTAAATTTTGCTTTTGAATGAGAACAACAAAGATATAACAAAAATACAGAAAAAAATTAAGTGCGTTTATAGGAATATGCACCAGTGTATATATATAATATATATGTTCCATTGCCTCTCATGCCTCTGGGCACAGTCTACAAACATCTACATCTATGATATCTATATTCTACAATTTGGAACCTTAGAGCGACTCCCAAATTGCGGACTGATCGCCGCCCTAGAGAGGCGAATTACCGTTTCAGAATTCCAATGTTCCAAGCATCTGTCAATTTCCAGATGGTAGAGATAGAGCACACAATATATGTATGTAGATGCCGCCAAAAACTACAATATGGTGATTTATTCAAAATTGGATCTCGGGTATGTTGTACAAAAGTAAAAGGGGTAAAAGGAGAATTTTTGGATCATAGTGTATTCCTACGAAACACTTAGTTATTACGGTATATCTTGGGAAGTATAAAAGATAGAGTCTTTAGTTGCACATTAAGATTAAAAACTAACTTCATGGAAATTTATTAACGTAGGATGGTAAAGCTAGTATATGTATAAATATGTGTTCTGTTTATATAACTATGTAAAAGATTGCATTAAAATATGGATTTTGTTTTAAATAAAATGTGTACCGATTTTTGATTATATGTACCGATTTTTTCTGTTATATATTGATTTCTTTGAACCTGGCAACTCTTCTTATGGGTCTGAAAATTCCTTCCACCAAAGTCTTATAAATCCAAGTACTCCGTTAGCCTTATTCAACAATATTGAAATATAATTATTAAATGTTAATTTATAATCCAACCGTACTCCAAAATGCATAATATTTAATACATGCTCTTGATAGCTTTTCTCTTAAAATAAGAGCTGGTATCAAGTTTATAGAAACGGAAAACCGACACGTGTTTAACTCCAATAAATGAATATTACACCATTCAGGAAAATATTCAGTGTCAGTCTGCAAAGACTACTGACCAGTTAAAAATTTTAATATCATCAGCACACATCAGGATATTTAAACGAAGAACAATAGATGGGTGATGATTTAAGAATAATGTAAATAGTTCATGACCAGGTTGGCTACCTTGAGGCACTCGTGAGGAACATCAAAAATTTAAGATACATATGACATTTTTAGATTTACTCAGTTGCGTTCTTCATGAAAAATAAGAACTAATCCAACGAAGT
Organism: Wohlfahrtia magnifica; assembly: GCA_023159175.1. Taxonomy (NCBI): domain Eukaryota; kingdom Metazoa; phylum Arthropoda; class Insecta; order Diptera; family Sarcophagidae; genus Wohlfahrtia; species Wohlfahrtia magnifica. The sequence continues at coordinate 3,521 of JAKWBJ010000322.1, read as the reverse complement.
ACATTGTCACTAAATTCCATGTACTATAACTTGTAAAGTAAAATATATATTATGATATAGATAACATCAGTTTATCTATCATCAAAAAAAACTATAATTTATTCTAGTTGTCAATTCCAAAATATTAATAGTCGAAATGGAAATAAAAGTAATGAGATTTGATGGTACAGATTATCAGTTAGAATCTTTTCTAGAGGTTTAGGTATCGCGTAAAATTTGGCGATTCTTCTATAATTAGAAATTTTGCAATTTACTTCCACACTTAAATAATGGAATTATGTATGATTCATTCCAAATATGTGATCCAATTTAATAGAAATATTGAAAATTGTATTCAGAAGACCTTAAAGATGTTCCTAACAATTTTATAAATTACAATTGGGAATACCATCAGGACCGGGAACAATTGAATTCTTTAACGACCTTAAATTCGACAAAACAGCAATAAACGAAAAACTTATATTCGAAGAATGAGATACTCGTATATTATAAGGATAGGAAGATTAGTTATCAAATGATATGTGATTGAAAAAAAATCCACAAATGAGTTACTTATAGATCTATCATCCTCATCTTTACTAAGACAAAATTTTAAATAGGTAGATTAAGCAAAGTGCGTTATCCCATAGACAAAATCCAAAAATCACTCATCTCTCATTTTTTGAAAACTAATTATCGATTGAGTATAATACTGAATTATTTTTTCTGAGGTTACTTCTCTACGTTGTCGCAAGAGGGCACTAAACGCAACTAATTTACATTAAGAAATACAGTAGAATATCGAAAAATTTAACTCGTGTAAAAGTTAAACTCTCGGATAAGTTAACAGTATTTCAGCATCAACATGCGACTCTAAAAAGTTAACTTTTCCGAGCGTATGATATTTTTTTACAACAATTTTTCCGGTCATAAATGTGACAATTTTGATTCTTTTAAAATATTCTCACTGGCATCGCTGAGCTTTAATTTTGTTTGTTTAATTATAGTATTCCTCCAATTTCATTTTTATTTTCAGCTGCAAAAAACGCGTGATCATCTTCATTAAACAACATTAGCCTAGTCGTTGGCGTTGCGTTTGTGAGTTGTGTATTGTGTAATAACAAAGCAGAAAAAATCATTGCAAATCAGATTAGATATGCAGCAGAAAGTAGAGATTTTGATACGGATTGATCAAGGTATTCAAGGAAAGCGATCGCCATTAGATTATGGTGTATCTGAAAAAAAGTCATTAAATCTTAAAGTCTGTGTAGAACACATATGAAAAAGCACACAAAAAGACACTGCACAAGCCGGAATATGCTGATTTTGAGACTAGCTTGTTCAAATGTTTCTTGAACCAATGACAGCGTAATTGTGGAGTAACTGGTCTAATTAAAAAAAAAAAAAAACAGAACAGAACTAAGCACGAAATTTAATGCCAGTGCTGCGGTGACCTTGAACTTTAAAACAGCCAGTACAAATTCAATCCAATTTACTTTTTTGTAGCGATGACAACTAGTTAAATAAATTAAAATTTAACATGTTTTATAAAAAGATTGAACTTTATTATTGTTTTTTTCTTCTTTCTTTATTCAATCTTAAAAAATGCTTAGAACAGTTAACAGTTCGAAAAAGTTGATTGCCCCCGAAACATTTAAGTTAACTTTTTCGAGATTTGACTATACCATGTAAAAGAAAAAAATGCCTTTAAATAAAACTATATAACGGTTTTGTTATATTCAATATATATATTATATTGAATGATGAAAAAAATTGTGTTATCTTTCTCAAAAGTGAATTTTTTGCCATAATAATAAAGAATCTTATTTTTAGAATATTTTTTGCCTACCATAACCATAAAAAATTAACCCTTTACTTTTGTCGAAGCTAGGCACCTGCCTTTATGGGTTATTTTACTTTCTGCCACACACCTGGCTATTACTAAAATGTAAAATTTATATGCTAAGAATTTTTTTACAGAAGGAAAAAAATTCCACTAATTTGCAAGAAAATATTTTTAAGCTAATTTTGGTTAAAATCAGGTAATAGCCAAATAAATAAAATCAGCAATAGCCAACCGATTTTCATGATGTATAGCTTATTTTATTCTCAACAATTTAAGCTTTAATTTAAGTGTGAATAATTAAAATTTTCATTCAGAAAAATTTTCTATGACTTTAAAAAAAAAAATTGCTCTAATTTTTGCGCGAAAAAAATTTTTTTTTCGCAGCTAAGTTGTGAATAACTCCGAAAGTGTTAAAACTACAAAAAATTTTGTTCAGGCGGCTTATAGGAAATTTTGTTCCTAAGCGTATATACCTGCATTAAAATCGGTTAAGTCATTTTCAAGTTATGATGAAATATTGACATAACTACTATATTTTGGGCGAAGAATTTGCCACGCCCATAAAAACAATTAGAGCCCGATGGAGAAAAACAGAAAATTGATTTAAATTCAGCGCATCAAAATCATTATATTTCATATCGTTTTTTTAAAGACGGGAAATTTTTTTGTTTTTGTAGACCAGAATTATTATTCAAATTCAAAATTTGAAGTTCAACATCGAATTCCCGCCAGATTACAATACATTTTTCATCTTTTTGCAAAATCCAGAAAATTTCATGCGTTAAAAACTTGTTGTTATTTAGAATTTATTTATTAACAACAATAAAAAAAAATTTTTTTATTACAAAATTTAAATACAAAAACTATCTGTTTTGAGACGCATTGTGTGTCGTTCCCATACACCAAATGGACACAAATAGAAGGAGACGTCGAAGACGAATGAAATTTTGTGTATATTAGGGTTAAATATAGATACATATATGTAAAATTTTGACAAATTAGAAAAACGGGTACGTACACCGCCCAAATATAGTTAAAATAAAAAAACCAATCATACAGACAAGGTTCTGTGACAACCTATAATGGTCCGGTAACTTACTGTACAGCACACCTTACTACCATCTGCAAATTGACAGATGCTTGGAACATTGGAATTCTGAAACGGTAATTCGCCTCTCTAGGGCGGCGATCAGTCCGCAATTTGGGAGTTTCTCTAAGGTTCCAAATTGTAGAATATAGATATCATAGATGTAGATGTTTGTAGACTGTGCCCAGAGGCATGAGAGGCAATGGAACATATATATTATATATATACACTGGTGCATATTCCTATAAACGCACTTAATTTTTTTCTGTATTTTTGTTATATCTTTGTTGTTCTCATCCAAAAGCAAAATTTAACTATTTTAATGAGAGACAACTAACGGTACTTTTTAAAAGTAAACATTTTTTTTTCTTATTTTTGTTGTTTGCCTTAATTATGCGATCAAATGTTCTTGGTGCTATTTTAAGTGGAAGATTCGTATAAATGCACACTCGAAATTTGTTTTTAAAAAAGTGACCAGAAATAAAATATTATCAATTTTAGTTTTTTTTTTCAACCAAAGGTACGTTTCTTATAGTAATATCTCAATTTACTGTAACTTTTCCTATTTTAATCAATAAATTTCATCACTTTTAAAGATGCCTAAGGGAA